>CAUYQV010062492.1:0-11377 GCA_963574575.1 Galagoides demidoff
CCGCCTCCCAAGTAGCTGGGACCACAGACGCCCGCCACAACGCCTGGCCATTTTTTGGTTGCAGCCATCATTGTTGTTTGGCGGGCCTGGGCTGGGGATTCGAACCCGCCACCTTAGGTGTATGTGGCTGGCGCCTTAGCCTATTGAGCCACAGGCACCGAGCCTTAAATTCTTAAATTTTTCAAATCTTTCCTTTCTTTTTCTTTTTTTTTTAATTGCACTATCTGGGACTGCTAGTATAGTATTGAATAAAAGTAGTGATAGTAGGCTCAGCAACTATAGCACAGTGGTTATAGCGCCAGCCACATACACCAGGGATGTTGGGTTTGAACCCAGCCCGGGCCTGCCAAACAACAATGACAACTACAACAAAAAAATATCTGGGCATTGTGGTGCATGCCTGTAGTCCCAGCTCCTTGGAATGCTGAGGCAAGAGAATTGCTTGAATTGCTTGAAGTTGCCGTGAGCTGTGATGCCCTGGCACCAAGGATGATATAGTGAGACTGTCTCAAAAAAAAAAAAAATTGAAATACATGGATTGATTTTAAAGTGTTAAACCTTTAGTTCCTGGAATAATATCAACTTGATTATAATGTATTATTCTTGCTGGATTTGGTTTGCTAACGTTAAAAGATTGATGAGCTCTATGTGTTAGAGTGAGACTTAACTAGTACCTTTTCCTTTTTTGTAAGGCTCTTGACAGATTTTGATGTTGCTGTTATATTGCCTTGTAAAATGACCTGGAAAGTTCCCTTTTATTTATTCTGTGAGAGAGTTTATATAAGACTGAATTTTTTTGTTAGTTTGTTTTTTTCCTTGCTTTCTTTTTGAGACAGAGTCTCACTTTGTTCTAGGCTAGTGTACCATGGTGTCAGCTTACGTCACAGCAACCTCAGACTCCTGAGTTCAAGTAATCCTTCTTCCTTAACTGGAACTACAGGGACTCACCACACACTTGGCTAATTTTTTACATTTTTAATATAAGAGTGGGGTCTTGCTCTTGTTCAGGCTGATCTGGAGCTCCTGAGCTCAAATGATCCTGTTGGCCTCCCAGAGTACTAGGATTACAGGCTTGAGCCCACTGCACCTGGCCTAGATCAATGTATTTTGAGATAGAGTCTTACTTTGTTGCTTTTGGTAGAGTCGTGGCATCACAGCTCACAAAAACCTTAAACTCTTAGGCTCAAGTTATCCTCTTGCCTCAGTTTTTCCTTTTTAGTAGTCTCACTCTTGCTCAGGCTGATTTCGAACTCATGAGCTCAAGCGATCCACCCGTCTCGGTTTCCCAGAATGCTAGGATTACAGATGTGAGCCCCTTGCCTGGCCTAGATTGGTGTACTTTTATTCTTTAGTATTTTATGGGGAAGGTATCTGGAAGGAATTTTTTTGGTGGGATTCAGTTTTTTACATAGTTATAGGGCTATTCAGATTTTCTGTTTCTTTTTTTTAATGTCAGTTTTGGAATTGTATTTATCTAGAATTTGTTAATTTTATCTAAAATTTTCAAATTTATTGCCATAAAGTGCATAAAACATCTTTTAATACCTATAAAACGTGTGTAATGATTTCTTATTTATTTTTGATATTACTTAAGCTTTTCCTCTTTTTTGATTTATCTTACCAAAGGTTTATCAAAGAACTGTGTTTTGGTTTTGTAGAACCTCTGTGTGTTGTAAGTTTGTTTTCTGTCTTACTGATTGATTTGATTGTTCTTTGCTTCCTTCTACTTATTTTTTCCCCAAACTCTTTTAGATACATGTTCATCTTTTTTTATTTAGCTTTAGTAGTAGCCCACAAAATTCTTTTAATTCCACAAGTTTGATATATATTGTTTTCATTATTATTAAAAACTTTTCTAATTGTTATTGTTGTTCATTATTAGATCCATGGGTTATCTAGAGAACGGGTTAGAGTTTGGTTCAGTTAATATTGAGATGAGAGGTAGATGGTACAGGAGTTCTTTATTGGTGGTAACAACTTGTATTTTGTATTATTAAGTAAAACTTATAGTATATAGTTAGAATAATGACTACTAATACTGTTACAAGAACCATCACCAATTACTGAGAATTATGTACTGTACTGTGGCTTCAAAACGCTTGATGGGACAGGCAGTATTCTTTCTGTTCTATGGAAGAGAAAGCTGCAACTCAAGGACTTCCCCAGAACAAAGAGCTGGTAAAAAGGTAGAGCTTTAACGTATATATGTGGACATCAAAGTGTCACGATCAGTGACATTTGACTGAGAAAATATTTATGGAGGTGTATTTGTGGGGGTTCTTTGAAACCTGGGTTGCATGTATTTTTCCAGAAAAGGAATTGTAGCTTCTATCAAGTATTCTCAATTCTCAATTCAAAGTAAGTTCTCAGCTTGAAAGTTGTTAAACCGTGCACACAGTGTAAGTTTGGTTGTCATGTGTCCTGTTTTTCCATATAAATTCCAGGAGGAGGCTGTTTCATTTAGTCCAGGTACAGACTGATATTTTTCCTTGCCATCTCTCTTTTTGGAGAGAGGAATTTTTTTTTTTTTTTTTTGGAAATAATTGTTCTCACCCTTCTATTTAGGGATACTTTTTAGGGTTTTTTTTAAGCCAATTTGACTTTTTACCTTGCAGGGACTCTATGCTTTGTTCTATATAATATTTAAAATAGTGGCTCTGTGCCACTGGGTATTGACAGATTCTCTTATGATAGTCGGATTACTTGCTTTAGCATTTGTTTACTATGATTCTTGTCTGAGAAAATAGATGTAGTCAGAAGAGAACTTTGATAAGCTCCCCCCTCCTACATGTGTCTGCTCACCTGCCTACATCCGGGCCTATAGATTCTGCCTTCCCTTGTGTTGCTGTGGATGAACTGTCTGTGCTTTTACACAGGGCCAATTCCTTCCCTTATCTACTAGTTTCATTGCTTATACTTAGGGATATCACTATTGTGACTGCCTCTTCTCTTTTCAAATCAGTTTTCCCTTCCATACTAGGTCATCACATTAGCATATTTTATTGGTTGAATACGTCCACAACAAATTTGTACTGGAGCCTAGGAGTTTGTGGTTACTGTAAGCTGGATGTATGCCATGGCATTGTAGTTGGGGTGATAGAATGAGATCTGTCTCCAGAAAAAAAAAAGAGAGAGAGACACACACACGCAAAAGTGCTTTTGCTTTCTTTTGCCATGTGAGACACAGTGTGAAGGTAGCAGTCTGAGAGCCAGGAGAAAGCCCTCACCAGAACTTGACCACATTGGTACTCTGATCTTAGACTGTTAGCCTTGACAACTGTGAGAAAATACATTTCTGCTGTTTAAGCCACTTGGTATTTTGTTATGGCAGAGCAAGCTAATATAGCAGAGCATATCAAATGTGCTTTCAGCCCACTCCTTGTAAAACAAACAGCAATAGCAAAACCCCCTCTTAACCTTTCCTTTTAGGTTCTGCTGTTTTTCCCTGCTTTCCTTACAGCACCTTGGAAGGGTTGCTTATAGTTGCTATTTCCACATTTTTCTCCTCATTTTCAATAGTGCCTACCCACAACCATGCTTCTAAAACTGTCACCAGACTTCCCATTACTGAATCCTTTGGTTATCGTTCTTGATTATCCAGTCAGCATGATTTTTTTTTTTTGTAGAGACTTAGAGTCTCACTTTATCACCCTCGGTAGAATGCTGTGGAGTCACAGCTCACGGCAACCTCCAACTCCTGGGCTTAGGCGATTCTCTTGCCTCAGCCTCCTGAGTACAGGTGCCTGCCACCATGCCCAGCTATTTTTTTGTTGCAGTTTGGCTGCGGCTGGGTTTGAACCTGCCATCCTTGGTATATAGGGCCAGTGCCCTACCCACAGAGCCATAGACACCACCCAATTTTTTTTTTTGAGGCAGAGTTTTACTATGTTGCCCTTGGTAGAGTGCCATGGCATCACATCTCATAACAACCTCCAACTCCTGGGCTTAGGTGATTCTCCCGCCTCAGCCTCCCATGTAGCTGGGACTACAGGTGCCCACCACAACACCCGGCTATTTTTTGTTGTTGTTGTTGCAGTTTTTGTTTAGCAGGCCTGGGCCGGGTTTGAACCCGCCAGCCCTGGTGTATGTGGCCAGTGCCCTAACCACTGAGCCACAGGCGCAGAGCCACACTTGTCCTATTTTAATGGTATGTAACTCCGCTTTTTGTTTTCTGTGTGATTTAAGAGACTAATATATAAAGATACAACTTTGTTCCAGTTGTGACATTAACAGTTGAAGGGGGGAGATGAATTTATTAATAGAGCAGAGTTTTGAATATTACTGACATTGGACTGGTTTAAATTCAATTAGAATATTAAAATTTTAGGATGTTAGAAAAAGTATAAAAAGGCTACGAGGCATATAGAAAACAAATACGGGGAAAACAACGTGAGAGCCGGGTGCGGTGGCTCGTATCTATAATCCCAGCACTATGGGAGCGGAGGTGGGTGATCGCTTCAGCTCGGGAGTTCAAGAGCAAGACCTGCCTCTACTAGAAAAACTAGCCAGGCGTTATGGCAGACGCCGGTAGTCCCAGCTACTCAGGAGGCTGAGGCAAAAAAAAAGATTGCTTGAGCCCAGGAGCTTGAGGTTGCTGTGAGCTGTGATGATGCCAGAGCACTCTACTCAGGGTGACAAAGTGAGACTCTGTCTCAAAAAAAAACCCAAAACAAAATGACAGAAGCCCTTCCCAATCTGTAATTAACTTTAAATGTAAATAGATTAAACTCTCCAGTTGAAAAACAGACTGGGAGAATAGATTTTTAAAAAGACAACCTATGATGCTGTGCTGTCTGTAAGAGACTAACATCCAAAGACACAGATAGATTGAAGTGAAAGAATGGAAGAGGATATTCCATGCACAGCGTTATAGAGCAGTTTCACTAGTTTGCATATCTGCTTTCAGGAAAAGCTGTATGCTTTTATTCTTATATTGGCATATATTATGCTTCTTTGTACCCCTTTTTAATAAATGTTTTTGGAAGACTTGATTAATTGGATGAATAGGTGTGTGTCTTAGTTTTTTAGTAGAAGTCTTTATATGTTACAAACACATAGACACTGTCTGTATAGTTGATGCTTCCTTGGGCCCTGTAGAGAAAGCTCTCACTGAGGGGACAGAGAGGCTTCCCGTGGAAATCCTATAGGTTGTGTGTTTGTGTCACGGGGTGACCTGCGTTAGGAAGTCACGATGCACAGCAGAGTGGATAGTCTGTGTGTTTTTTTGTTTTACTTATACACATAAAGTCCCTAAAGTAGGACCAGGTAAATAAGACCACCTCCCTGGAATATATGGGTCTTCCAGTGTAGGTATAACCTGTTTTTTTCCTTCTTTTCTCTGTTATACTTTAGGACCCAAAGTGATCCAGACTTCTGCAGCTAATTTTTCACTAAATAACAGCAAAAAGGTAAGACTGGGTCCAGTGGCAGCTGGGGGCATTATGAACTTCCAGGTCACTGAGACCTGGGCCTGCGTAGAGGGTCTTTAACATGGACTGCCCCTACCCTGCAGTGTGCTTCTCAGAGAACCACGCTGCTCTTTCCCCTGTCAGCTGCAGCCCCTGACAGTGGCCTTTTGTTTGCTAAAGTACCTTTTCTGCTTTAGAAGACCTCAGTACTTACTGGGGTGGTGGTGGCACCTCAGGGGGCAGCAGTTCATTTCCAAGTGGTGTTTAACTCATACCAATTCCTTGCATCGTATAAATCCCATTAGATTATAGCTATTAACAATGATCACTTAGGTATCTCTTTGTTAATATTATCTATTTGCCCAAGTTAAGACACGGTCAGGTTTCTAACAGTAAAAGTTTTTCCTAATGATTATTTAGTATTTCTTGCATGAATTCAGTTTAAATGAAAGCTCCTTCTTTTTTTATTTTTTAAATGTGCCTGACTCTTTAGTGTATTTAAAAAACAAACAGAGGTCATTTCAATTGGAGAATTTTGGTTTTCTTGGATAAATACTAACTTGTACAAGCTCAAACAACTAAACTGTTTTATCTTTCTGTGTCTGACACAGAACATCTTTATAAGCTGAGCAGAGTTGTTCTGCATCCTCGTGGCACCAGAGCATGTGTAGTTGACATCTGATTCTGTGACCCCCAAAGTCCTCCTCCTCTCTCTTCTCTCACTTCCCTTACAGTTTTTCAAAAAGGCAAAAGAAAAATATCCTAAAACTTAGGTAAAATTTTTTTTTTTTGGCCGGGGCTGGGTTTGAAACTGCCACCTCCAGCATATGGGGCCAGCGCCCTACTCCTTGAGCCACAGGTGCTGCCCAGTAAATCTTTTAACTCTTCTTTGGTTTGGAAGGACCCTCTATTTAACCTGTCTTCACATTTTCTTTACATTCCTTTATTTTTTATAACTCTTAGGCCGATGGTCTGATTTGAAGAAGTGCCATCATGGAGTTAGTCTTTTAAAATTTCTGTCTCTCAGGGTGTGAGACTCTTTTTAATACTGAAAATAACAGACTTGCTTCCAAGAGACCATTCTCACTCCAGAAAGACAGTAAATTATCCTTTGATGGATTTTATTGCATTGATGGCTTTTAGGCCAATCTTTGCCCTTAGGGAGTTTCCCTGAGACCCTGTTAGAAGTATCACCTCACACCTGTAATTCTAACACTTTCGGAGGCTGAAGTGGGAGTTTTGCTTAAAGCTGGGAATTTGAGGTCAGCCTGGGAAATATAGTGAAATCCTGTCTCTACAGGAAAATTTAAAAATTAGCTGGTTGTGGTGGCATGAACCTGGAGTCTAGCTGCTTGGGAGGCTGAGCCAGGAGGATCACTTGAGCCCAGGAATTTGATTTTACAGAGAGCTGTGATCATGCCATTGCACACCAGACTGGTTGCAGAACCCATCTTTTAAAAAAAAAAAATACCCTATATACAACATTCATGTGCAGGGATGACACATTCAAATATTGCTTCTCTCCAGAACCGTGATGGACTCCTTAAACAACTCTCTCTGTACCCTACAACTGTTACACACCAGTGTCATCAAATAGCAACAAGCCTGGCACACTGATACTGAACAATCAGTGAGACACTTTATCTTGTGAATATGAAAGTCTCTCTTTGGTGCCCTTATAGTCCCGTTATGTGTCTCATCTCTGCGCTTTCCTTATTGTTTCTTCAAGTGCCTTTTCCTTGGTATTTGAGTGAGTAGAGTGCCCCAACCTTGTTTTGCTAAATGTAAATTTCGTATGTTAAGATAAAGTGTTTGATAGATTCACTTAAAAGGTCACATGGATTACTGAACTTCTTTTTTCCTTCAGCTAAAGCCAATTCAAATACTTTCAAATCCACTGTCTACATATAACCAGCAGCTGTGGCTGACATGTGTGGTTGAGTTGGATCATCAATCAAAAGGTATGCAACTTGACATTTTGGGATGATTTTTCTTTGAACAAAGTACCGTGATTTAGGGGTGGAAAGGACTTTAAAATATTTGGACAAGTGATCACAGATAGATGTATAAAGACATGCATTATTATTTATAATAGCAACAAATTGGATGCCCCTTAAATGTCTTTCAGTGGGAGGGGAGGGAAGGTTTTGGTACAGCCTCTGTAATGTCAGCTTAGTGGGTGCTGTAGCTTCCAGCCTTGTGCAGTGGGGATCTGGGAGAGAATGGAGTCCTGGTGCCCTGCAGTGGTGGTGGTGGTGGTCGTAGTAGTAGTAGTGACAATTTTGTTGAAACTGAGGAGAGGGTGCTACTAGCATCTAACGGGTAGAGGCCAGGGATGCAGTTCCACATCCCACAATGCACAGGACAGACCCCACAGCCAGGAATTATCTGGCCCCGCCTCAGAAACCTGCCCTAAGGCAGCTGTTGTTTATAATGAATTAGCTTCTGTTCATCTCAAGTGGCATAAATTTATGCCATCTGGGGGAGAACTGAGTTAGTTTTTATGTTCTGTGCTTCAGATGAGGTACCCTATTTGAGAAAGAATTTGAAAAGATAACCTCATGACCACAGTAAATAAAGTGAAAAACATTGCATAGCACAAAACACTTAGCCCCTTTTGGTTATATTTTCAAAAGTAAAAATAGGGTGATGCCTGTGGCTCAAAGGAGTAAGACTCCATATGTCAGAGGTGGCGGGTTCAAACCCAGCCCCGGCCAAAAACTGCCAAAAAAAAAAAAGTAAAAATAAATTTTGGATCACTATATATTCATTTTTTTCTAGGAAATGATCTGCAAAAGACAAAAAACACAGAAACATGAAGTATAGTTATCTGTAGGGGGTGAGATTTATAAGTATTTCATGCCATCTTTATATTTTTAAATTCAGGTTTTTTAAATAACGAGAATATAATTGGAAAAATAAATTATGTTGTCAGAAAAATGAAGAAGCTATTTCTAATTAATATAAAGTTAAATTTAAAAATTTACATGGGAAATTAAAGTATAGTTTCAGTTCCCATGAAAGATTTACCCTTTGGTGAAATGAAACTGATGGGTCTGAAATGTGGGTTTTGACGTAAGCCCCTGAGTCCTGGGTTGAAGCAGAAGCTAAGGGGGAAGCTTCACTTCGCTGGGGAAATGTGAGATTTCCAGACATGCTGAGGCTGATGTGACCTGAGAACATCATGGCCATGGCAGAGCCAGGCAAGTGCCTTTGTAGCTGTGAAAGGCCTGGTGTGGTCTCTGACGCTGAGGTTTTTCTTCTGTAGAAACTTCTATTCAGACAAGCTTTCCCATGACCGTTAAAGTCGATGGTGTAGCTCAAGATGGGACCACAAAGTACATTCACAACAAAGTTCACAACCGGACGCGGACCCTCACATGTGCAGGGGTGGTGAGTGTGTTTGCTCCACGATCGGTCATCAGGCTGCATGCAGTCTTACAGACTTGCTTTTCTGAAGTAAAAGGTATAGCATAGTAAGAAGCTTTAAAAAATTGCTCTTAAGTAAAAAGATGGAGTCATACCAAAGATGGTGGGAAAAACTTAATTTTATACACTGATACTCCCATAAAAATTCTTGAAAACTTACACACACACATATGTACACATATACATGTGCACACAGATAGCCCCACACGCCCTGAGCATCTTTGACACCTTATTTTACTGTTTGTGTAACTTACTGCCTGGGGTGCCCACAGATGAATGTGTACGGGCTGCCCAGCTCTTGGGAAGGTCAGCCACTGTTCCACGGTCATTCCTGATCACTGGGTCTTGGGCAGTTCCTGGCTGTGTGAGGAATACCCTGATGTGTCTGTCGGGGACAGAGACCCACTCACAGAGGCCTCTTGGGGTCAGTGGCCTACTTTTCTGAGTATTTCTTTCGAGGTGTGGTGTGTGTGGGAATGAGCCCTCAGTCTGGATTTCACTGGCACCGTACTTTCTTCAGAATATAAAGAACCAGAACCAGATTCCTCCTCTAGTAAGGAGTCCGCTGGAGTGCTGAACAGGCTGTGGCAGCATGGAGATCGTGGAGAACGTCAGGAAAAGGGCAGTGCCTTTGGTTGTGGTTTAGAGACGTAATTTAAATGCCAGCTAGCAAGTAAGTTCTCTGCTAAGCAAGTGCCAAGTATGCCCCTTATGTTGTCTCATTAAATCCTCCTGCAGGCCCACAAAGGAGAAACAGTACTAGAGCCCCATTTTATGCAAGAAGAAACTGAGGCTTAGAGGGTCAAAATCATTACCCAGAGTAACACAGAAAGTAAGTGGGGGGGGCCAGGACTTAAGTCCCTGAATTGCCCAGTTACCAGCAGCACAAATACGAGCCTCATTTATCCTGGAAGAAAGAACTCAGGTTGGGGAGGACCCCTGCGCTTTCCGTGGTCCCTGCTTGTTGAGGTCTAAAGAAAGAGGTTGCCGTGGGTCAGAAGCCCGGCAGGAGGGCGCAGCATTGTTGGGACCGTGTGCAGAGCCCCCCTAGTGCCTGCTGCCCCTTCCTCAGCAGCCTTGACCGCTGTGCCTGTTCTGGGTGAAGTGGGGTCTAGGGAAGGCACCAGACGTGCCTGGCCTCTTATCCTGCCTGCCACCTCTCACCTGTGAGAGCAGGGGTAAGCTGCCTTCTGAAGTGTGTTTGCAGGTTTTGTCATCTGTAGGCCGGGGAGCAAGCCTTCCCCTCCCGTCTTAGCAGGGTGGCAAGTCTTGAGGTGACTGATGTGTGTGAGGGTGTATGGTGTTTTCCAGCACGAGGCACCCACACGTTCCCCACTGTGCCTGTGGCAGGAGTGTCCAGCTCCATCAGCTCTGCTGGACAACTGGGTGGATGACAGATGCGTCTTAGCAGCCACTGTCCTCCTGTGCCCAGAGGGTAGCAGATCCCACCTCCAGCCCCCCTTGCTGCTCTTCAGACTGAGGGCTGGGGCCAGCTGGTCTGTGCCTGCTGGTCCAGAACCTGGTGGACTCATCCTAGTTGGCTCGCACTGAGATGCTTCCCAGCACACTGGACATTCAGTTTTAAAACTGGGGCGAGCCGCTCACACTGCCTGATGCCGTGGTTGCTTCCCATAGGGCCAGGCTGCCGAGCAGCCGCTCGTCTACACTCCTGCTTCTTGGCTGAGCAGGCCGTGCCATGTTCTGTGACCTCGGTCCATTACCGTGTCTCCGTGCTCTCCTTGCTCTCCCTCTGGAGTCCTTACCTCCTTGGGAATATCTCACTTCTGATCTCTGTCCTCTCACATCACCTGCTAAGTCTGCAAGGAGCATTGCCCTGGCTTAAAAACACAGAATTTCCGTATCACAGATATTTACCACCCTCTTACATTACTTCTTTTTTATGACGTAAAATAAAAATAGTGCCTGCTTTAGGTCGCAGTCATGTACACCTTGCAGGTGAGAAGGCTGTGGCGCCATCAGGAGGTGGTTTTCAGAGGTGCATTGCAATCGGCAGCAGAACTGTCTTGACCTTGGGATCCTCAAGTCCTAAGGTGCTTTCACCATAGTGTTTTTAAACATACCGGTATATGCTACTTGAGATGCAACTCTTTTTGTTAAACTATCCTATGAAATTTGAGATAAATTCTTTTTTTTTATTTTTTTATTGAATGGTAACTATGTACATTAATACACTTCTGGGGTACAGTGTGGGGTTTTCACATGCAATCCGAAATACTTCCATCAAACTCATCAACACAGCCTTCATGTCATTTTCTCAGTTATAGTTTTAAAACATACTGATTCTACTCTTAGAGAGTTTCCCTTGTACCCCGAGATAAATTCTTATAAGAAGTGTTTCTCTATCCAACAAAAATATATTATATAATGTTAAGCCATCCATTCTTTTTTTTTTTTTTTTTTGAGACGGAGCCTCAAGCTATCCCCCTGGGTAGAGTGCCATGGCATCACAGCTCATAGCAACCTCCAACTCCTGGGCTCAAGCGAGTCTCCTGCCTCCGCCTCCCAAGCAGCTGGGACCA
>CAUYQV010062493.1:0-38001 GCA_963574575.1 Galagoides demidoff
GGGGTTTTCACATGCAATCTGAAATACTTCCATCAAACTGATCAACACAGCCTTCATGTCATTTTCTCAGTTATTGTTTATATTTTCTAATTTTTCCAAAATGAACTTGTTTTACTATTTTGCTAAGAAAAAACTACTAAGAAAAAAATTAAGGTCCATTTATTACTTCACTCAGCAGCAAGTCTTGGTATTATTTCTCAATTTGGTCCTTTTTAAAAAATAATAAAATATACATTACAAGAACAGCCAGTTCTGCCAATAACCCTTGCATTTTGAAATTTTAATGTATTTTATTTGTTAATATTTTTATTTGGGAAGAATCAGAGAGACATTGACAAGTTTTAATTTCAAATTGTAAGTATTAATTTCTATACATAATCCTTTCCTAAATCCAAATTTGTACTTAAGAAAGGAACCTATCCTCATGTTTAAAAAAACTATAATTTTTTTTAAAAATAGGCAGGATTGAATATTTTTCTTTTATTGTATTTTAAAATGTTTATTCACAAACCCTTCCATATTTTAGATGAGGGCCTAATTTGTAAGTAACATTCAAGCCATAAATTTCATAACTACTATTGCATTATCATATTTCTATTTAGAAGTATTTAGTGCCATACTTTTAATAGGAAATAAAACACATGTAAAACAGGAAACAGACAAAAATGCCCCATGAAATGCACTATTGCTGTGGTTAACCACATTAGCCACTGGGTGTCTCCGCTGTTTCACACCATTCACTATCTTTGATGGAAGTTTCCAATGAAAACGAGATGAAAAGCAAAGCCTTATTTACAGAAGAATGCCTAATTAGGAACTGAGGCAGCATTTACATGCCAAGCGTTTTATTTAGAAACAGTTCTGTCATACAGGCAATATTTTCTTGTGTTCTTTGATTACTAGGCATTTGATTTGCCAAGGAGAAGAGGGGAAATGTTACCTTTTCCTTACCATTTCATCATTTCCTAATCCAATTTTAAAATCAGAAACAAAAATTCTTAATTTATAACAATCTTGGGCTATTCTCATAGTTAACCATTTTCAGAGCCCTGTAATTAACAAGTAGCAAGAAAAGTTACCACTAGATAGGAATATAGTATGCTCTCCTTTGGGAAAAATAGAAAAATACATTTCTGGAAGCTTTCTACCTCTAAGAAATGTCACTGTCTGGGAAGGGCTAGTGAATAGAAGAAAAAGACAGGAAATCATCCACAGAGATGTCAAACTAGGTTCTGGAAAAGAACTCTTTAAGGCTAATTCTTCCTAGGATCAGAGATCTATACTTTTTGAGTCTGAGCATAATTTAGAAACCTGATCTCAATTTCTAGATGCCACTCAATTTGCAATTTGGGCCTTTAAGATGGATTTTTTTCTCCATCCGGCATTATTTTAGTTTAAGTTTTCTAGTCTAAATCTACCACTTTTCTCTGCGTTCTTGGTTTCTTCTGCCATCTCCCACCCCCATCTTTATCTTTTCTTTGCTGCCCTTCTCATTCTTAGCTTGAGAAGATAATTTTTGAATGATAGTCATTGTTGCTTTTTTAAAAAAAATCTTACTTTAGCCCTTAATCATTCCATCAGAGGAGTGGCATTCTAGAAATTTAATATAAATAGTTCAGCATTTGAGGTGATTCTGAAAAGCAATATTTACTATAATTTAATAATTTAGCTATATAACTGACTTATTTGCTTGCTTAGGGAAATTAATAAATGGTGAAGTCATAAGAAAAAATACAAATTCAAACAGCAGCAAAATTACAGGGAGAATACATTTTTGATTCCACAAACTATAAATAGAGTAACTAAACACAGAACTCTGTGTAGATGACAGAACTTCTAAATGAGAAAATAGAATTTAAATATCAAATTCACCATATTAGGAAAAGATACAGTCATGAGTTAGGGAATACATTATTTAAAATATTCAAATAGATGAGGAGGAAGAAATAATATAGGATCATAGATCCCAATTTTTTGATTAATTTCATATCATGTAATTCACCAAGTTCTCTGCAGAAGAGGAGAGGATTAAGGACTTTGTTAGATGATCAAGAAGAGAGAATAAATCTTAGCTGTCATCCTACCGAGGGAAGGTAAATCCACCCAAACCCTAACAGTCATGTCAAAAAGCCTTAGGGTCCATCAGATCCCTTTTCTGGCTATCAAATGTGCCAATATACTATCTCTCTTGTCAAAAACTAGGATATTTCTGGAGTGTGAGACCCAAATGTCAAGAGCCACATCTACTTTAGAGGCTTCATTATCTCCAAAGTCTTCTGGGATCAGACACATTTTTTTGAATGAGATTCTGTACAGTAGCTGGACCCCATGGGACACCAACTTATATTTGGGTTACATAAACCTTGAATGGGACTAAATAAATAATATTCTTCATCTATAGATGGACTTGTAGCAATAAAAAATTAGATCAAAAATTTATTTAAATGTTTCTAAACATCTATGTGTTTTTGCAAATATGTAGTCCCTTCTATTGCCACCTGATTCCACCATTCTTTTTATCTTTTTGTTTTAGTCATGAACTGGTTCCATAATGTAGAAAACATAAAAGACTAAGATGATGAACTTCCAGGTACTTATGATCCAATCAAGTCAAATTTTAATATTTTTCATATTTGTCTGAGTTCTTAGAATATTTTTTAAACCTTTAAAATACAGATGAAATCCCTTGTAACATCTCTGTTAACCTCACTCTCCATCATTCTTCCCCAGAGGTACCTCTACATAGATTTGGTATTTATCTTTCCATCATGTTTTTATAGTTTGACAACATATCTATATATTCCTAAAAAAAAAAAAAAAAGACATGAATGTTTTAACCTTTTGTAAAAATAGCATCATACTTTATATAGTCTTCTATAATTTTTCTTTTTTTGCATTGTGGCGGGTGCCTGTAGTCCCAGCTACTTGGGAGGTTGAGGCAAGAGAATTGCTTAAGCCCAAGAGTTTGAGGTTACTGTGAGCTCTGATGCCACAGCACTCTACCAAGGGCAACAAAGTGAAATGAGACTCTGCCTCAAAAAAAAAAAAAAGCATATTTTCAACTTTATTATATAGTTTTTAAAGATGATCTGAGCTATTTAATTTTTCAAAAGTTCTGTTATGTGTTATAAAGAATAATAAATACATTACTAAGCAGTTAGGTGTAAGATGAAGATGAGAGATCTTGTAGTAGGGTTTAGTGGTCTTATAATCTAGTTCTGACTTTATTACCTTTGGGCTCTGTTTTCTCATCTATGAAACAAATCAATTGGAGCAGATGCTTTTGGTGCTAATTTTCAATGATTTGTGACATAAAGAAATAAATATTATAAAGGCTGAAAATTTACTTTAGCTCCTATGCTTTAGGAGACTTTCACTTTCTTTATGAAATAAATTTTTATAACAATACTTTGATAAGGGAAATACATAGGGTATGAATATTCATTTTTTAAGACATGGAGTATATTTAACTATTTATATTATTCTATAGGCCAATACTTACCATTTTGCCCTCATCCCATCTTTTGTTCACATCTGTAATTGATTTACTTCTGAGTCTTTGGTGTCAGGCTCTGCCCTGATTATGATATTGCTCTTGTGGTGAAATAGGATCTACTTTGTCATGCAGATTCAGAAGCACACTGTAGGGATGCTCTGGGTAGGTGAATCAATCCTAAGGACTTCTGATGTACAAGTCTTGTGTTACAATCACCTGCAGATTATTTGGCAGTTTCTCTTACTATTTCTGAGTCCTTTTTTTTTTTTCTGTTTTTCTTTTCTTTTTTTTTTTGTTTGACACCAAGTCACTCTGTTACCCAGGCTAGAGTGCTATGTCCTCGTAGCTCACAATAACCTCAAACTCTTGGGCTCAGGGGGTCCTCTTGCCTTAGCCTCCCATATACTTGGGACTATAGGCACCTGCCACAACACCAAGCTATTTTTAGAGACGGGGTCTCACTTTTGCTTGGGCTGATCTCAAACTCCTGAGCTCAAGCAATCAGGCTTGAGCCTATTCCTGAGTCCTTCAGTTATGAGGATAAGGACCTTTTATTAAAGCTGTAACATACGAAACCCTTCTCAATCCTTCATCAGGAAGGAAAAAATAGCTGGTATTTTTGGAGGATTTTTGAATTTCTGATCACAGATATAAATAAAATTCAATCTGGAAAATAGCTGAGTGTAATTAAAAATATAATCTTCTTTCTAACATTGTAAGCTTTATAGAAAACAAGGGCTGCTACCCACCTCACCTCCCTCATCCTCCCACTTCTACCAACTCCTATCTAAAATTTCAAAAGAGATAACAGAAATTTTTATTTATACCATCATTTACTTTGAAGTAATTTTAAAAGTGTAATCAGGGATATAGACAACGTAGGTGCTATAGCTGTAAAAATAAATCTTGGTGATTTCTCAGGCATCTACTATCTTTTTCAACAATACCATGTTTTCAAAAATATGAATTTACATGAATAATAGATTATGATGTTTGCCTTTGAACAGCCTTTCCCCCCTCTTTTCATGGAGGAATAATCCCTATTCATTGCTGAGGCAGTTGTCCTATATTTCCTTATTTCAGAAAAAATGCAGTCTACTTTTGTGGAAAACTGTGCTCATCATGTCTCTAGCACCTTGTTTCTCATGATTCTCGTACTCCTAGATGCCAAATAATATCATCTCTTGGGGATATGATGAAAGTATGTATAAAACTCACATTAGGCCAGGCGCAGTGGCTCATATCTAGAATCCCAGAACTTGGGATAATCAAAAATATAATCAAAAATATAATCTTCTTTCTAACATTGTAAGCCAAAATTACTTGGATTCACCAAGGCGGGTATATTGCCTTAGCTCTCAGGTTTGAGATCAACCTGAGCCAGAGCAAGACCTCGTCTCTAAAAAATAGCCAGCCGTTGTGGTGGGCATCTGTATTCCCAGCTACTTGAGAGGCTAAGGCAAGAGGATCACTGAACCCAAGAGTGTGAAGTTGCTGTGAGCTATGACACCACAGCACTCTACCAAGGGTTACAAAGTAAGATTCTGTCTCAAAAAAAATCAAAAAAACTCATATTAAAGTTATAGGTTTCCTTTTGCTGTTGTGTGTATCAGCCTTATCCCTGTGGACTTCACAAATTACATTTAAGGAATTAAAAAAAAATTCTTAATTTTATTCTCATTAATTTTTCTAAGAGATCAATTTATTAACTACAATCAGTTGCTAAACTATGTCCATTAAGTAAGTGTGCAGGGTATGTTATCAGTTAAATGTCACGTTTCTGAATAGGTAGGATTTCATGGTCAAGTGCAGTCTTTTAATACTTACAATCTTGTTCCTCCATATCCCATCCACCCACCAAGTCTTTCATTTCACTCTTTTGCATTCATACTTATGCCTACCACCAACTCCACTTGGGTTCTCTCATCCTACCCCCTTTCCCATAACTCTTGCCTCACAGTAAATTCCACTTTTCTCACTTTCATTTAGTTACATCTACTATTTCATCATAAATCCTAAGCAGTGTGAGCAAAGGCAACATTGTTAACCTATCCAAAAAGTTCTGCAATGATGGAGGAAGATAAGCAGGTGGTAACAAGAGCATCCAAGTGAATATGAGCCAGGCCAGGAACCTGCTGAGCTGGCCTGGCTCAGAGATAGTAAAGAGAAGGCCATACAAGGCAGGAGGCATCCCCATTATTGTAAATTCCAGGAACGAGAATGAGAAGGGTGCTCCCCACCCCAAGGCAGCAAGGATGGAAGAATTCTCTAAAAGTCCAGAAGAGAAAGCCAACATTGGAATCCAGGAAGATAAAGTAAGTATCAGAGCCATGTCTGAAGGGTCAGAGAAATGGCCCAAATTAATGTGGTAGGACCAAGAGTTACGCTGTGGTTTGGCTTTATCATTATGCAGGTACATGAAAGTGCCAGCAGCTGAACCAAGAGCTGCCAAGAGGCAGAAAGCAAGCATACTGGAGATTTGGGGCATCAATAAGGTAAAATGCGATGGCAGAAGAAGACACCACAGGTGTTGTTGAAGCATCAGATACAAAGTGGACAGCAGAACTATAAGAAGCTGCTGCACCTATTCAGGTACCAGGAATGACAGGGAAGGCTGGGCAGGACAGACCAGATTGGCCAGTATAACAGCAGAGAACCATGTGGGACTTTGACTCAGGAGGGTGGAGGCAATTATGAAAGAGAAAGTAGAACCAGTAGGTGAACCAAGGTAGTGGTCAGGGTGAAAGGAGGGCAGGCCAGATGGTCATTATGGTGTGTCCAACTTTTCAACAACAATCAAATAACCAAATTTAAATGTAAGTTAGTGTAAGCCAAGATCAATTTTAATTCTATGCTTTGCTGGTGGTACAGGATCATTAACAGCATCAATAATGCCCATGCTCAACTCATTCTGGAATTGGAGCAACTGTGTAGCCTAATTTTGGTCTGGATACATTCAACAAAAGGCAAAGGATGAAGGCAAAACCATGGAACTGTGTTTTAAAAACTGGCATACGTTAATAATATGCAGGATATCTAGATTTAAATGACAGTGTTAAAATTCATATAACTTTGTGTTAAAGATTTTCTTTCTAGAAATAATTTATTTCAATTAATCACAGCATCATCTTCCACTGAAAATAACAAGTTAATTTAGGGTAAATAACCACCATTTGATTACTAGCATTATCTTTTTTCCTTTTCCCAAGTAAAGTGTTACTTTTTCTTTATACAAAAAAAAAAAATTGTTTATGTGCATAAACATGTATGTGTCAAGACTAAAAATTAAGCTTGGGTTAAAGTGTTCACCAAAGGACAAACAGTTGGCAAGTTTACAAATTAGAATTTATAATTCTGTTGTGAAGTTGACTAACTTGTTAGTCTAAACAAACTCATGAGTGTCAACACATAAAAAGGTAATCATGTCTCAACTGTAGCTACAGATTGCAAATCTTGTGTCAGTTCAAATTTTTGCCAACAGATACTAATGACTTCACTGAAAGCAGATGTTTAGAAATAGAAATGTAAACACAACCCTAGCTGATTAATATGCTTCTTGTACTCCTTGTTATGATACTATCCAATATTCAGTTATCTTTAAGTTGATCTGTAATATATTCAGCAGTATCATGACAGCATAATTTTTTTTGATGACTTGTCCAATGTTTCTATCAATTCATCCTAGCAACAGAGCCAAGTTTAGAGTTATTGCTGCCTGAGTTAGAACAGCTGCCCTGGGAATCTTGTCTGAACAGCAAGTTAACTGCTGTTCACAGTAATATCTGGTCTTTCCCACCCCCAAACATACACAAAAGATTCTTGTCATTCTTGGCATTGGGCAATAGAAGTAGCAAGACATGCCAGCAGAACTCTAAAGGCAGAATGTCCTTCCACCTGTTTTATGCTGTAAGACAGACTTCCAAGTGCGAGGCGGTGTAGAGGGCTGTTTCCTTGAATGGCAGCTGAATGCGCCAGCGGGATCCTTGGCAGCAATGCCCAGGCACTGAAGCCGGGCATTCAGGAGAGCTAAATGGAGAAAAGAAACTTGAGCAAACTGCTTCCTGGAACACTGAGAACCTGAATGGGAAATTAAGAAGTACCAGATTCTTTCTATTCTTACACCAGTTAAGGTCAGATTTCCAAGTTCCTATTGATTCTAGTCTGTCCCTAAAAAAGTGCTTTGGCAATGCGTGAAGGTAATAAAAATACTCCTTTTTCCTTTAGAAAATATTAAATGTTATTTATTGCTTCGTTATGCTCTTGCTTGAGAATTTTTCTCCCATCCTAAAGTGAGAACTCCGTATCACCAATCAAGCAAAACCATGGTGGAGAAATTCATTTACAGGAGAAAAGTGACTTATTCTACATCTCAAAGGACAGTTCTTAGGCAAGAAGTGTGGACTCTGCCAGCTTGCTTATTGCATCTTTTGGTGTTATTTTAGCAGAAAGCTGAGACAAGTTGTCTCTAGATGAGGAGAAATTGAGGGAGGAATAACTGCCACAGACAAGCACCCCTTACCAGTAAAGAGGGTAAATTGAGACCTAGGAAAGATCACAGACATTGGTGCTACCTGCCTGGCGCTCCCCTGGAATGCTAGTTTCAAACCTAGAATCCTAGTAGTTGAGGAAAATAATAACAAGTGTCTTAGGGCAAGAGACGAAGAGGCGTGGATAGACAGAGCATGAGAATTCATCTATTTATCTTTAGTTTTTCAGGAAGTTTGAATGTAATTGTTTGTTTATTCAAAATATAACCTCAAGGATGACTTTTTAGTTAGGAAAAAAGCCTGGACTCCTTGGCTTCCTCTTGAGAAGATAAATTCATTGTTATTTAACAGAAATATTTGCTTATAAACAACATCTTTCAAAACAGGGATTCAGGGGTGGGGGGAATCATCTTAAGAGACGTTTTCAGAGGTGATGAGATTAGAAACACTGTCCTAAAGAAAATTGTTTAATGGATGTCTTTTTTCCAGTTGCTTTCATTAAAACATTTACAAATGGTGGCTAACTTCCCATTCTACTCCATATCTAATTCAGAGTCCTGAAGGTTTAAAAAAAGAAGAGCGGCTGTGGGAAATTCCCAAGCTGCTGACACTGGCAAAACCTCCCTTTCCTGAGTGTCTCGAGGCTGGTATAACAGATCCCAGACTTAGGGGATTTTTTGCCAGAGCTACAAAAAAATGGCAAAAATTCAATAAATGTCAACCTTGATTGATCCAAGGAGACTCCTTACAGAGTTGTGGCTTCTTCAGAGAGGTTTTCCCAAAGTAGGGGCTGAAGACACGTACAGAGTTCCACAGATTCAAGAAGTGTAGGCAGCAATGTTTATCATTAGCCTTTCTCTCTTGCATCAGCAAGAACAAAATCATTTATTTTCAATTGGTGCAAAAGTGCATTCATTCGCTAAATTATCAGACATTCCTCAGGTACCTATCACACGCCAGGCAGTGTACTAAGTGCTGGGCTCATAATGATGAAGGTGACGTGTAGTGCTGCAGTCAGGGCTGACCTAGGTGGCTCATCGGCATCGCTTAGACACAGCCACCTGGCACCTGGGTCCTCCAACCTTATCCCCACAGGAGAGGTTGAACTGAAACCACTCCTAGGACCAATTTTCCCTTCCATAGACACCAAAGTTTTTAGGTCCTGAAGAGCCGGCTTTCCCAAGCAACTTAAAGAGGTATGGATGTTCCTCAAGAAGTCTGATTATCCTTGCACCCACTAGGTTGTTTTCACTCCTGCCTTATAGGAAAGAGAACAGCAAGGGGGCAAGGTTCCTTTCCTGCAATGCCCACGCACGGTTTGTCCAGCAGAGAACCTTCGCCCATCTCTTCTCTTTCCTTGCTACTTCTTGCTTTGTAAATTTCCCCCAGTGAAGCCTTTGAGATTCCATGGAATTTGTCATAAAATCACAAACCTTACCGCATGGTGAACACGAAAGGATCCATCTTCTATAACACTTCCCAGCTTCTGTAGTATACTCAGCATAGTGCTGAAATCACCTGTTCCAGAACCTAGAGCCTGTCTTCTGACAAGAAAAATTTAATTATCCATTCTAGTGGGGACAGATCAAATGGAGGGAGCAGGAAACACTTCAAGGGGACCGTAGCCCTTTCTAGCTGAGGAGTGCAGAGTTTGTGTCCTCAAACTCCAGGGTTCCTTCTCTGGGTTCCTTCAAGGCAGTTCCCTCAACTACTAACTGTAGAGATATTTGTTTCATTTGTTGATTTGCTTATTCACTTACTCAGAGCTGGTTTAAGACTTACCAGTTGCATACCAATGGCAGGAGAGGTCAGGGATGGTTTGTTTTCAAAAGTCTCTGCCTACCCCTCCTCCCCCCAACAAGTGGTTTGCAACAGTTAGAGAGTAGATTGCAAAGTGCCTTGGTTTGGGCATCAAAGGTTTATTTACTATAGTCAGGCTCATTCCTTTTTTGTTCTTGAGGTAGAACTTATGTTCCAGATGAAGGCTTATTATGAAGCCCCAAATATAAAATATAAATACACATGGATATGCTCCATCTGAAGTAAGGTGGAGGGGTGGAACTCCAAGGATCACAATTTTAAAAGCTCTGCAAGAGATGACAAAGGGATAAAAGAGCTGAAAAGTCTTCTTTTAAAAATAAATCCCACATGTTCTGCGTCTTGACTGGGATGACGAATATACAACCCTACACATGTGATCGGATTGCATAAATGTAAATACGCACGTACACAAATGAGTACAGGTAAAACCAGAAACCTGAATAAGATGGCAGATTATAGTCAAGTCATTTCCTAGTTGTGATATTGTACTTTAGCTCTGCTAGATGTCACCACTAGAGGCTTGGCACCCATAGCTCAGTGAGTAGGGTGCCAGCCATAGGGAACGAGGCTGGCAGTAACAAGCCTGGGGCCTGCTAAGCAACAATGACAACTGCAAACAAAAATAGCCAGGTGTTGTGGCAGGTGCCTGTAGTCCCAGCTTCTTGGGAGGCTGAGACAAAAGAATTGAATAAGCCCAAGAGTTTGAGGTTGCTGTGACCTGTGACGCCACAGCACTCTACTGAGGGGAACATAGTCTCAAAAAAAAAAATAGAAGAAGATGTCACCACTAGAGAACACTGGGTGAAAGGTACACAGATCTCTCTGTCTTGTTTCTTATAACCACATGTGAATCTACGATGATCTCAAAGTAAAGACTTCAATTAAAAATAATAAATCCACACTGCGAATTTCTCATTCTGTCATTTCTCTGAAATTGAAGAGTAGCCAAATCCAGGGCAGCCAGTGGTGGGCAATATGCAATCAGTCAGCTCAGGCAAGGTCTTCTCCATTCAGGTCTTTGAAGAAGGAGGAAGTGGGATTATATTTACTGGTTTAAATCTTACTGCTAGTGGCTCAAGTGGCTAAGGTGACAGCCACATACACCTAAGGTGATGGGTTCAAATCCAGCCCAGGCCTGCCAAACAACAATGATGGCTGCAACCAAAAAATAGCCGGGTATTGTGACGGGCACCTGTGGTCCCAGCTACTTGGGAGGCTGAGGCAGGAGACTTGCTTGAGCCTAGGAGTTGGAGGTTGTTGTGAGCTGTGATGTCAAGGCACTCTACCCAGGGGGACAGCTTTAGGCTCTGTCTCAAAAAAAAAAAAAATCTTACTGCTAAACCAGTCATGGTACCCATGACTACCACCTGAGATTCTTTGGCTTCCATATTAATGAGCATAGGCAGGTGTATCAGGAGGCCTGCAGGTATAATAACATAAGATACTGACTCAACCAATACAAGCAATAAGGAAAATGTGATACATAATGAGGCATCTTGAGTAGGGTAGTCTTCAGGACAGTTGATTCAGCAGCTTGATTCATAATCAAAGACCCACATTCTTCATTCTTTCCAACTTTATACCTCAGGTCCACAGCCTGTTTTGTCTTCAAGCCGGCTTGATGATGGCTCCTATCACGTCGTGTTCCGTATGCAGATGCAAAAAGTATGTCTTTTCCTAAGTCTCATATAAAAGCAAGGAAACACTTGCAGGTCTTTCTGCCACTCTCTTCATCCACTTATTTTATTGTGGAATAAGCCAATGGCACCTTTCTAAAAGGATCACTTGACTGGCAGGATGGGAATGCTACTATCCTTAGATGGAGTCCCTGAGAGTGGGGGATGATCATGCCAGAAAAAAAGCCAGTGCTCTGCCAGTGAGAGCTGAGACCTGGTGAGGCATAGTAATCTACTATTAAGGAGCTGGGATGCTTTGCCTCTTTGCCTACTTGCCCAGGCAATGGAGGCCTGTTCACTGTCTATGGTGAACTATTTTGCCCTGTAAGCCAAGATCTTCCTCTTACTCTGTAAACCTATCTTTTCTTCAGTAAACTTTGTTTCATGCTTGCCTTAAAAAAAAAAAGTCATGGTAAAGCTTTGGGCCAGCTCAGAAGGCAACAAAGAGCTCAAGAGCAACTGCAAGGAACACACTTTTACAGCCTGTTCCTGATTGCACACACAGAGGACAAAGAGTCCAATGTGCCATGCAGACGGGGGAACTGAGAACTAGGTGAAGAGCAAGGGAGAGCGGTTACCATAGCTGAAGCTCAGAGACTGAACATCTACCGGGAGGCTGAAAGGGCTGTCCTTGTAAATGATCCTGTCCTGAGTTTAAAGATGAGCGCATTTTTTTGTTTTGTTTTGTTTGCACAAGGATTGACTTAAAGTGAAATAAGGATTACATTTTTATCTGTTTTAAATTTTTATTGTTTTTTTTTAGACAGTTTCACTCTGTCACCCTCAGTAGAGTGCTGTGATGTCACAGCTCATAGCAACCTCAAACTCTTAGGTTCAAGTGATTCTCTTGCCCATCTATCTCAGCCTCCCAGAGTGCTAGGATTACAGGTGTGAGCTACCATGTCCAGCAAGGATTAGATTTTTAAATAAAAATCATTTCAAAATGAGAAAATTCAACAACTGCCTTTCAGATTATTTCCTGGTCATCAAAGATTCTTTTTATATTTATCCAGAAGGGATGAGTCAGTCCGTGTATTGTAAGAATTGTCCATATTTGATGAGGGTGGAAGGCTACAAAATGTGCAAAGGAAGGATATTTATTGCCTCCTGGACAGCAGACTCTAGAAGGCAGGGACTATGATACCTCCCTCAATGCCTATCTGTATCCCCGATGCCTGTCACATAGTACATGTTCAATAATAAATATGGATTAAGCTACTTAAATTTCCCTTTTCTACTCCCAGACCATTAAAAACCTAGAAGTGTATGTTCTTTCTGGATAACAGCATCGAAAAGACAGGAGGGGAGCTGAAGAAATCTCTCGAGTCATTGTGTCTGTGTTAGGCGTGCCCCCCATGTGTGGCCTGAATGCCATGGTCTCACAGGTGGTCTCTGTCCTGTGGAGACTGGAGGTCGCTGAGCGCCAATCTAGGGGCAGCTAGTGGTGTGCAAGATGTAGTCAGCCAGCTCAGGCAAGGCCTTCTCCATCCAGGTCTTTGAAGAAGGAGGAAGCGGGACTATATTTACTGGTTTAAATCTTACTGCTAAGCTCAGACCAAGCATTACATTTCCAAACCTAGACAGCCATGGTATCTGCTGCACAGGAGAAAAGTTGTTCTTTGCAGGGTCTCGGCAACAGAAGTTGTATAAAAACTGACTGTTGAGCTCACCTAGATTTCAAAGGATGAAGAAAATTGTCGATCTTTTCCCCTGGAGGAACTTTATAAATGACCTTGACAAACTCCTTGAAACCTACAGAACCAATTTTTTTACAGGTCTCTTTTTATTCTCTTGTTTCTATTTCCTCCTTTTTTTCTATTTCTTTTCTCCCCTTCCCTTTCCATTTTTTTATGTTACTCCCATTTTCTCTCCTCCTTTGCCAACTCTTCTTCCTGTCCCCTACAAAGCAATACTTTGAAAGTGAAAGTATATTTTAGTATTTATTGAAAGCAGTTGTTTCTTTTTCCTTGGAACCATCATAGAAAATGATTCTTCCATCCTAAGTTAACTTTCATAATAATTACCTGAAGACTAAAAGATCCAAATATATGTAAATTAAAAAGAAAACTAATCATTTAAAGACTAACATTTAAGCATTCCGACCTTTACTATTTTAAAATTAGAGTTCAACTTGATGCCATTTATATCTGAATTCCTAAAATTACCACCATCATCTATGCTTTACAGACTTCCTTTATCTATACAGACATTTCCTATTCCAGTCTCTCTTTCCCCAGAGAGCCATGACAACTTACTTACTGTTGGCTTGAGGTTTTATTTGGAGGAAAGGGGAATGGGGTGCCTTTTTAAAACTAGCATAAATCCAAACTTCTGAGGAGAAGTGGAGGAAGGGAGAAAGGCATAAGACATTGGCCCTAACCTAGTTGGCATGTTTACTTTTGTATGACTGAGTTGACTTTAGAATGAAAATGTCTTCCCACTTAATGAATTTAAAATGAGTTATTCAAATATGTTTTCTAAAACCTCATGTACCTAGCTACAGTTATATACACCACCCTCATGTACAACATCACCAATTCTCATACACCAGACCCACAGATCTGAGGTCAGCAGCACCAGCTAAACGTTGTCAAGCACAATGCAATGCTCTTCACTGGCATCAACTTATTTAATCTTTCAGCAGCCCTACAAGTTAGTTGTCTTAGTCAGCTGCACTGCCAAAACAAAATACGGTAAACTGGGTGGCTTAAACAACAGACATTTGTTTTCTCACAGTTCTGGAGACGGCAAGCCCAAGATCCAAGAGCTAGCAGGGTTGGTGTCTGGGAGGGTTCTCCCCTTGGGTGCAGACAGCCGCTTTCTCACTGTGTGCTCACATGGCTCTTCCTCTGTGCTCCTCAGAGAGAGTGAGTGAGTTCTCTGGTGTCTCTTCTTATGAAGACACTAATCTTATGGGATCAGAGCCCCACCTTTAGCCCTTAACTTAACCTTAATTACTCTCTTAGAAGCTCCACATCTAAGCCACATTGGGGGTTAGGGCTTCAACATGCATTTTGGGGGACACAAGCATTCGGTCCATAATAGTAGGTGATACTGTTCTCTACATTTTTTAGATTATGAAACTTATGCTCAGATGGGGTAAGTTGTTTGCTCAATGTCACACAGAAAACAAGTGGTAACACTGGGATCTTTTTTTTTTCTGAGACAGAGCCTCAAGCTTTCCCCCTGGGTGGAGTGCCATGGCATTAGAGCTCACAGTAACCTCCAACTCCTGGGCTCAAGTGAGTCTCCTGCCTCTGCCTCCCAAGTAGCTTGGACCACAGGCACCCACCACAGCACCTGACTATTTTTTGGTTGCAGCTATCATTGTTGTTTGGTGGGCCCAGGCTGGATTCAAACCTGCCACTTTAGGTGTATGTGGCTGGCACCTTAGCCACTTGAGCCACAGGCACCAAGCCAACACTGGGATTTTAACTTCAGTATTTGTGCTATTATGCACTATTCTGGGCTGTCTCTCATTACTTAGCATGAGTCATGACCTAACTTCAACCAATCCATCAACATCATCAACATCTACCAACCCCAAACCCTGGTGGAACTTTAAACCTATCATAGAAGCATTAGAGCTTTACTATACTTTTTAAAATTTCTGTACAGGAAAAAAAGATCCTTCATTATTATTTAATTAAAAATAAATTTCTGTATTACCAAATGTAGAAAAAACAACTTCTAGTTACTATAATCTAGTTCTTAAAATGCTTGCACGTCTTGATTACTTCAGTATTATAAACTTCTTCCAAGTTTCTATATTTACACTCTTAAAACTCAACAATAAAAACAAAACAAACAACTCAACGATCCTGACAAATAATTCACCAAAGATATACAGATGACAAATAAGCATAGGAAGAGATGCTTCATATCATATGTCATCAGAAAAATGCCAATTAAAACAGCAATGAGATACCACTACACACCTATTAGAATGGCCCAAATTCAAAGCACTAACAGCACTAAATGCTGTCAGATATGGAGTAACAGAAACTCCCATTCATTGGTGGTTGGAATGCAAAATGATATAGGACTTTGGAAGACAGTTTGGGAGTTTCTATATTTATAACACTAGTAGTTATAAATACAATCGGTGGCAATTTCTTTAGAGGCTCTATTATTTGCTAAGAAATTAAAGTTTTGGCTCAGTGCCTGTGCCTCAATCGGCTAGGGCACCAGCCACGTACACCTAAGGTGGCGGGTTCGAGTCCCCAGCCGGGGCCCGCCAAACAACAATGATGGCTGCAACAAAAAAATGGCCGGGCGTTGTGGTGGGCGCCTGTGGTCCCAGCTACTTAGGAGGCGGAGGCAGGAGACTCGCTTGAGCCCAGGAGTTGGAGGTTGCTATGAGCTGTAATGCCATGGCACTCTACCCAGGTGGATAGCTTGAGGCTCCGTCTCAAAAAAAAAAAAAAAAAAAGAAATTAAAGTTTTTAACCGAAATTTCTATCCAGAAGGCTGGAGCATTATAATTTGGTGAAATTACTCTTAGAATTCTTGTCAATGAAGAAGCCATTTTTACACTAATTTACAGACTTTGCTATGTTCAAATTAAATATGTACTGAGAGGAATCTGATTAACCAATTGGCAATGGTCCTAGATTTTTAATTGAAGGCAGTGAGGGAAACTGTACAATAGATAAAAGCAAAGACTCTAGATTCTGGCTGTCCTGGTCTGAATCTAAACTCTGCTGTGTCTTTTAGCAAGTGGTTCAACCTAAATTTCAGCTTGCTCATTAGTAAAATGAGGCTAGTGGTAGCTTTTACCTTACATGAGAACTAAGTGAGAGGATCCATGTTCAGTGTAAATTAAATAGTGCCTAAGTGCTCACTAAATAATCATTTTTTTCATTGTGAACTTCTAAAGAAAATATTTTCTACTTAAAAAATGTTTTCTTTACTCCTCATATCCCCTAACAGAAGGGGACACAAATGGTATTAGATGAAAGAATGATAAATGTCTTGAAAGGTCAAGGTTCCACCTGACCCCTTCTCAGTATTACCAGTTTCACCAGGAAACAGTAGAAGCTCTATTTTGAGGCAAAACTGGGCCTCACACAGGCAAGAACATTGCTAGACCACAGGCCTTGCTCTTAAACCGCAACTACGTGCAGCAGCCTTACATGGCAACTGGGGAGGAACTCTTGCCTGGTTCTCAAAATAAACCGCTGCTCACCTGTGCAGTTCCTGAGAGTTATAAATGTGCATGTAGGCTCAGGCTTTGGCAGGAAGATTGGGGTGTTTCTCTTCAGAAATATATTTTACATTTAAATATAATAATATTTAAATTTTATATTTAAAACCAGATATTTCAATTATCAGAGTGAATTAAAACTATTAAATACTACATAAAATGTACTTTGGCAGGCTGAGCCTAATTTTAGACTGCTAGCATAGACATCCATCAGCACAACTTCCAACTCCAAAGACACAAGAGTATTTGTTTTCCCCTAAGGATATGGTTGGGAAGTTTTGTGATGTGGGGAGTAGAACCAAATGCAGTTGCTAGAACACCTAAGTACCAAGAAGAGGAGGTTGGAGGGGTGGTATAGATGCTCTTCCCACCTAGCTTTTTGGACTTGATTTTAAACCTAGATGGCTAGGATGAGTGAGGCCTGGAAAGCAGGGAAACTATCCCCAAGAAACCCTTGTGATTCTCGGTCCTAAGCATCATTGCCTCAGATCCTGGTGACTGAGTGTAGCTCAGAGCTGGGAGGAGAGGCCATTTTCCCTGCTTGTGCATAAAACCCCACTCTGCTCTGACCACCCAGGGCTGGTGGGTTTGGCCAGCTTGGCAGGGCAGGATAGGACTCTGTGGCTTAATCAGCACTGAAGGTTTCCATGTGCCCCTGCAGGACTCAGACCTGGAGGAGCCAGAGCAGGAAAGAAAGGACCAGGTGGATCCGAATGGTTATGGCAGCTGGTTTGTAAGTACAAATGGCACATCCTGTTGGGGACCTGCAGAAATCGTTGGCAGACATTGAGTTCAAGCTAGCAGCCGTTGTTACGTCTGTAATTTGGACATCAAAAGGAAATGTAACCTGATTTTACACAGTCTGGAAGGACCTAGAAATACTGTAACTAAACTATAATTGCAACTAAGGGGTTACTTTAGAAGTAACCTAATTTCATGGAAAAATTGGGTGGCTTATTGAGATAAGGAGATAATAGCTGTGGCTAAAATGTCTATGAATTGGAAAACCAAAACCGAGACACAGGCAAGGCAAAACAAAACAAAACAAACAACAAAAAGAAAACCTGAATTAGGTTATGCCAAAAGTGAAAAATATAAAGCTTAGGAAGAATAAAACCTTCTGCGTGGGTTTGGCACCTGTAGCTCAGCAGCTAGGGCTCTAGCCACATACACTGAAGTTGGTGGGTTCAAATCCAGCCCAGGCCCGCCAAACAACAATGACAACCAAAAAGTAGCCAGGCAATGTGGCAGGCACCTGAATCCCAGCTACTTAGGAGGCTGAGGCAAAAGAATCAATTAAGCCCAAGAGTTAGATGTTGCTGTGAGCTGTGATGCCACAGCACTCTAAGAGGGTGACATAGTGAGACTCTGTCTAAAAAAAAAAAACCTGCTACATGATATGTCTTCACCACAAGTTACAGCATTTCTTTCCAAGGTGAGCTTAGGAGTAGAAATATGGATGGAAGAAAGACTGTAGCCTTGCCCTTTTTTTGAGAGAGAGAATCTCACTTTGTAGCACTTGGTAGAGTGCCATGAAATCATAGCTCACAGCAACCTCAAACTCTTGGGCTCAAGCGATTGTCTTGCCTTAACCTCCCACATAGCTCAGACTACAGGCACTGCCACAACGCTTGGCTGTTTTTTTAGAGACGAGGTCTCACTCTGGCTCAGGCTGGTCTCAAACCTGTGAGCTCAGGCAAACCACCCTCCTCGGCCTCCCAGAGTGCTAGGATTACAAGCGTGAGCCAGCCTGCAATCTTGTCTTGGCCTTTTGCATGCTACTCTACTTAAGACTTAGAAAAATGTCAGTTGTCCCCATCAAAGGATGAAGAAGTTGACAGATACCAGCACCTCTGGCACCACTGTTGATCCCAGGGTATCCTTAGCTTCTGAGCCACCTCCAGACCAGCCTTGTCAACAACTATAAGATGCATTGACTTCCTCTCCTTAGGTGAGGGCGACTTGAGGTGCCAGGACTGTGGGAGGGGATGGCTACAGTACTAAAACATCCCTCCCAAAGAATCTCCACACACACCAATGTCAGTCATCACTCCCTACCATGGGCTCCAGTGAGAAACTCCTAGCAAACTCTTACTATAGCAAATTCCATGAGACCAGGAACCAGCAGGAGCCCAGCTTCACTGTCCTCTATCATCTGTCCCTTTCTCTCCTGTCACTAAGCTGTTTTTAACTCATCCTTTGGGTTTCAGCTGGTGAGTCACTTCCTCAGGGAATCCCTTCCTGATGAGGCAAGGCTTTGCATTGCCTTCTTCACTTCTCCCTAATGCATACGATGAATACCAACATAATTGTGCATTTCATTAGCGTAGGTAAAATAGGCTACTAATATTTTAAGCTATTTTTTAATGACCCATAAGCAATAGGTGAACACATGCCCATTGTAAAAAAATTAAAGCAACACATATACACACATATTCATATGAAAGTTATGGTCTTAATATGTAAATTAGGGCATGATAAATCTATTTTTTAGAAAGCACAACTCCACTCACAACTCCACACCTACCCAGTACCATTCTTTTCCCCTTCCATAAAACCTCACTCTTAACAGTTTCATGGGTAAACGTCCAAATCTTCTTCTGTGTGTTTTCATACATATTTGCATCTTCATGCATATATGTGTTTACATACCTGTATACTTGAATAAAATTCACATATTTGTGTTTTCATGCATATCTATAAGGTCTGACCATTGAGTTTGAGAATTTGTCCTAGAGAAAGCACTGCATACCTCAATGCTGGATATCACCACAGCCACATTTAAAGTACTCCCCTTGGGAAGCTATGCACCGATGCCAACACCTAGTCCACCCTTCAAAGCAATTTTGAAACCCTTTCTCTGGAATGGCTGTCAGAGCTATCATCATATTACCTTTGAAGTCCCGAATGCCATCAAAATGTCTTCCTTCGGATATTTCCCTTATCTTCAGGAAAGAATAAAGGTCATGTATATGTGTATGTTATATACACACATCCAGAGGGCAATCAGAAGGCAGAAGCCATGCTAGGTGTTGCAAACAGAGGGAATTTAATACAGGTGATGGAAGAGTCCAAAGGCCAGAGAATAGCAGGAAACCACTATCAACCCCGAGGCTGGAGGAGCAGAGTCACTAGAGACACCTGGAAGAATTAGGAACCATGGCAGTCCTTCCACATAAAGCTGGGAACATGGAGGAAGGGGCTGTCCAGCGGGGAGTGAAGACACGGGTGAAACACTACCAGAGACCATCAGAAGCAGAAAGAAGGGGAGACATAACCCGGCTTCTTCCCATTTGCCAGTGTCCCTCACTAGCGCTCTCTGGCTGGGTCTGGAAATGAGCCAGTTCCCAAATTTCTGGGATGCAACGCCCAGATAGAGGATGGTCTGGAATAGATCTGAGAGCAAGCAGAAAAAAGGCCAGCATATGAAGCTTAAAATAAAATACATAAATAACATGGCATATGTGGTGTTCTAAATTTATCACTCACCATTTTTATAGAGATAAGATCTGGTTAAAATGGACACTGAGAGCAGGCATGGTCCACAGAATGAAGGGTGCAGCAGGAGAGCACAAAGGCAGGCAGCAGAAAGCAGAAGAGCGCAGAAGTGCACCCCGGCAAAAGCAGAGGCCACAGAAAGGCAGCTCTGGGGGCTGGGGTGGCTGCGGCCTTGTTCCCTAGGAAGTAGGCCTGCCCTGCTCTGCAGAGTGGGAAGAGATCAGTGTGCGAGGTTATCACTGCCTAAGAGGAGGATCAAAGCCTCAGAGAGTCTAAAGCCTCAAGGGAACTTAAATCTCCCATTTCAACTCATAACCTCTCAGAATAAGGAACTGAAACACAGAGAAGTGATGGACCCAGCAGCCCAAGGGAATTCAAGTCAGTTTTTTGTCATATTTTTTTTTGGGGCATGGCGGAGGAAGTGTTAGGGGACTATTTAGCACCAGCGCCTCCTCTTCCCACTGTGACTCAATGAGCAGCTTCGCAAAGAAGACGTGGCAAGAAATGAAGGCAACTGCTTTGCTATGTCCTGTCTTAGACCAAGGAACATCGTTTCCTTAGAAACCCTTCTAGTCTCAAGGGTCTAGTTTTAATTGCCTTTGGCATAATTTTGGAGTCTTCAGCGGGGCCCAGACACTGTGCTAGATACAAAGATGAGTGAAATACAAGAATGAGTAAACCCGGTACCTCCAGGGGCTCTCAGCCTTACAGAAATCCAGAGTGAATACAAGTGATTATGGTACAATGTGATGAACAGAATGATACCCATAGCTCAGAAGAGGGAGTGAGTCATTTCATTGGTGGGAGAAGCCAGTGCAGGTAGGTGGACAGAGAAGGCTTCACAAAGGTGAAGAGAAGGTGTTGAAGGGAGAATAGAAGCTCTTGCGACCTCCAACTCCAAAGTTACATAACAGGATTAGACAATCCTTCCCCAGAACATCACTATTATTCCTCAAGGAGTTACCTCTCATACATAATGGAAACCACACACACACGGTCCCCATTTTTTTTTTTTTTTTTGAGACAGAGTCTCACTCTGTGACCCTGGATAGAGTGCTGAGGTGTCACAGCCTACAGCAACCTCAAACTCTTGGGCTTGAGCAATCCTCTTGCCTCAGCCTCTCCAGTAGCTGGGACTACAGGCATATGCTACCACACCCAGCTAGTTTTTTCTATTTTTAGTAGAGATGGGGCCTGGCTCTTGCTCAGGCTAGTCTGGAATTCCAGAGCTCATGCAGTTCACTCACCTCATCCTCCCAGAGTGCTACGATGACAGGTGTGAGCCACTGTGCCTGGCCACATTCCCTGTTTTTGAGGTAAATGATATCTAAAATGAATCCACTCAGAGCCCCATCAACCGTGATCGGTAGGACCAGATCAAGACCTTCAGAGGCTCTGAGCATTGAAAAGCTGGTCATGCACCTACATGTAATTTAACATTAAACAATGCCATCCGACAAGTGCCTGTAAGGAAGTCCAGCAAAGTTCTGATTTTTCCTACAATGATACCTTTTCTATGTTTTTAAAAATATCAAACAGCTGACTACTAGCCATGTAATGTTGTTCTGATTACTCTGGTACCCCTGCTGTGTTGGTGCCTACATGTGTGCTTGGCCTGCCTGTGGGTGACCCGGCACCAAGAAGGCAGCCCCTTCCCACACCAGAAACACCAGCCAAGGTTAATCGTAGCAAGTTCATGGACTTAAGGCTATTCTTTCACTTCCGCATGTAGTTGTGTGCGTTATAACTTTGTTCTTTTTCTCTTTCTGCCACATACTCAGCTTGCAACCCAAGAAGGCCACCTGAAGGTCTGGTGGTGATCTGATTAACCATAAAGAAAGGTTGATGGGAGAAGCGACTTCCTTATACTGAGCTGAGCATCTTATAGCAAGAGGAAGATGATGCTACTTTGAGGCTCTCATGAGCTCAGGCTTTTACAGACATGATGGCTTCAACATTAGCTCTTTCACTAAACAACGTGAGAGTCAAGACAAGTCACTTTACACCTGTAAGCCCAAGTTTTATCATCTACAAAATGTGCTTAGTAATAGCACCTACATCATGAGGTCATTTTTTGAACAAATATTGTATACAGTCCAATTTTGTGCCAAGCACAATCCTTGAAATCCTTGTGGCAGCAAGCAAACAAAATCTCTGCCTAGAGCTTACATTCTAGTAGAAGAAGATCAACAACAAAAATAAATAAATATTAATAGATTATATATTACAGTAAAAGGAAAAGGGGGTAAGGGGTGCTGGGAGGGGTTCCTACTGTAGATGGAGTGAGGTGACCCTGTGGGCTGGAGGGCAGCAGGTAGACATCAGGAGGACTGCCCCTTCCAGACAGAGGAAACCACCTACACAGAGGCCCTGAGGTAGGAGCAAGCCTAGTATGTGTGAGGAACAGAAAGCCCGGCTGGAACCAACTGAGCCATGTGGCAGAGTGGGGGGAAATGAGGTCAGAGAGTAGGAGACTGGAGGGTTTTGAGCAGAGGAGTGGCATGACCTGACTTGCATTTTAATAGGATCTCTCTGGCTGCTGGGTTGAGAACAGACATGGGAGGATGTAGGTGGAGGTAGGGAAACCAGTTAGGAAAGATCGCAGTGATCCAGGTAAGAGATGATACACGTGACGTCCTTACCTTGGTGCCTGACATGAAACTAACTCTGGGTAAGGGTGTCCACTGGCATCCTACTGTGACTTGAATCCACAAACAGATATCACAAAGGGACGTCACAGATTCATTCTCTCTGCTGCATCTTATCTTCCTCAGCCATCCAACCATCAGCATCACTTTCCTTAACTACCATGTTTTTAATCTTCCTCTCCCTTTCTTTTCTCTCTGTCTCCTCACTCTGTAGCCTTCACTTCATTACTCCTATGAATAGTTTGCTTTTCCAGGGAATAGTTTTGGGGGTTCAATTTGAAGCTTGGGGAAAGAGCAGTGAGCCTTTTGGTATGCAGTTCCCGGAGTCATATTCTACAGGGCACATGAGAAGGAGCAAGAAGCAGGGGAGGGGGACTGGTATGGAAGGTGTCCTGAGAGGTGGCTCTGCCATGCTGATGCCACAGGAAGAGCACTGGCACCCTGTCAGCATTCAGCCAGGTGAAGAGAAGCCTCTCTGGGTATTTCAGGAAATACCTGAAAGGACAATAGGGCAGGGACTCGGAGGCTGACACCACCACTGGATGGACTAGAGGAGTGAAGATCAAAAGGCCATCTTCATGAAATCAGGAAATACAGGGGTGATAGAGAAGCTACCACCAGTAATGCCACACCTACAGTGCCAAAGCACAAGATTCAGAAGGATCCTCCTTGATACTGGCCACCATCTTGGTGTTACAATACCAGGTGACACCAGGTGACCCAGGTGACAGTAGGCAGTAGGGCTATTTCCAGAAGCCATTCTGACACTGAGACTGCTAGCAATGCCTTAAATAGACAGAGAGGTGTCTCTGAATCACATAAATTTATCCCAGTAAAGCCAAACTACATACATTCTCAACTCATCTTCCCCTTAGCCAGACCCCAAGATACCCATCAGGGGGCCACACTAATCCCCCTGACAAGGGAAAAGAAAGGAAATCAGAGAGGAGCAAGGCAGTGGCCTTAACTCAGCATGGCTTAGAATGTCCTACTTTTGCCAAGTTTTCAGAAACATCTGACCCTTGTATATGTTGCAAGGACCCCTCCCAGGACATTGGAAGGGGTTCCACCAGGGAGGGTTCCTAAAATTTAACCTCACCAAAAAGCAGCCTCTGCCTAGAACAGAAGTCACTTGCCTTCTTATGAGCTGATTCTGTCATAGGAGGAGGATTCTGGAAAGCAGGGGGATTTCCCTGGGTATTCTTTGTAGCAATGTTTTTTTCACCTTAGAATAGTTTCACTATTATTAGATAATATATATTTTTTTAAATTAATAGCTAATGAGCCAATTTTTGTAGCTTTTATGCTCTGACTTCTGAATTGTTCCTTTTTAAATCAGTAGGTCCCAAGTTCGTTCATTCAACAAAAATGTACTGGGGGCATACTCTGTGTGGGGACTGTGCTGAGCTCAAATGGTGAAGAAAGTAAACACAGAGTCTTCCTTCATGGGACCCTCAAGGAAGGAGACACATAATCAAATAATCAGCCAAGTATATAATTATAGGAGTGGAGGGGAGAAAGTTTAGGGTCCTAGTAGGAGCAGGGCTGGGGGTCCTAACCTAGTGGAGGGTGACAGGAAAGACTGAGTTGAGATATCTAAAGAAGTCATTCTTTCCACTGTTGTTTTGAGTGCCTACTCCTTGCACACACAGTGCTAGGGGCTAGAACAATGATGAGCAAACCCTGCAAAGTCCTGCCCTTCTAGAACTATCTCTTGGAAGAGAGATTGTCAGAGAATCAGATTGCATCTCTCTATAAATTAAACCTGACAATGGCCTCCAAGAAGGGGCCTTGCAGGTGCATATGGAAGCATAGTGAGGAAGGTTGACACACAGGGATAGGTGTTTTGAAGGTGACCATAGGGGCTGACGGCCATAGGCAGAGGGATGGGTGAGAAGGGAGAGGGCTTCTGGAGTTTTGGGGGCAAAAGGAATTGCATGAGCAAAGGTATGGGAGCAGGAGAGAGCATGTCAGAAGGAAAAAAAGACAAAAAGAGATCTGTGTGGCTAGGCTAGGGTGACTACAACAACGTGGGGCTGGATAAATAGGCTGGTATGCCTAAAACTCAGTGGAGCCCCAGAAAGGTTCTCAGCAGTGGAGAGACAGCCCAACTGGCATTTAAATTGAGCACTCTGGCTACAGTGAGAATATTGGATTACAAGGGTTGCTTTGGCAGTAACTGCATCCTAATTACTTCCCCCTTTCTCACTTTCTTTTCCGGTGGCCACAGAGATTTAAATAAATGCATGCCAGATACCCAGTCTAAAGCATGCCAACAAAGAGGGCTGTGTGGCTTGGGAAAGAGCTTGGGAAAGAGCACATTACTTTCAGTCAGGCAGATGCGAATTTGATTGCCCTCCACCTCCAGGCAGCTCATGGCCCCAGGCAGGTCACTCACCCTTTCTAAAACCCACCTTCTAGTCTGTAAAATGGGGAGAAGAAGATGCCTACTCCACTGAGTTGTATGAGCAATAGAAAAGGTATGTGCAAATTACCTGGCATTTGGCAGCTCTCAGTACATTCTGGCTATTATTGGAAATATAGTGGAACCTCTGGAAGTTGGCCACCCAAGGGACTGTAACAAACTGGCCAACGTACAGAAGTGGTGAACATAAGGAACTAGGGCTACTGCACTGATACACACATGTGGTGCATGTCTGGTCTATGAAAATTAGGTCAACTTAAGGAGGTAGTCAATATAGAGAGGTCGTCAACTATGGAGGTCCTACTGTAATTGCAATGCCGTCAAGCTAGTGAGAGGAAAATTTCTCACCAAAAGCTCTATTAGTAAAAACACTGGAAATAGAGCACAATCTCTCCTATTAAAATGTATACATAAACAAGTATGTATGTATATACAGAGGGTACAAAAAAAGTAGACATATTTTAAGAAAGGAAAAACTATATGAAAATGTTGTTACTAATAATAAAAGATGAACACAAGTCATGTTGAACACCTCTTGTAATTGCAGAAGTCAAATGTGACTTGAGTGTTACAAAATTTAATACAGGTTTTTCTTTTCTTAAAGTATGTATACACTTTTTAGCATCCTCTGTATATATAATATAATTTATTCTATTTTTTATGGATAGCTGTCGAATGAGATCTTCTTAAACTAGTGTTGGAAAACAAGTGTGCATTACTCATATGATTAAAATATATATGTATATACAATGAAGTTTGAACATTTTTTTCAATAAATTATATTGAATGGTCTTATATTTGGCCCTTTCCTGTATGCAATTATTCCCAGAAGAAACTGAATTCATTTGCTAGCCTATCTGTCTCCCAGACTGAATGATACTAGTTTCTCAAGACTAATTTTACTCATCTCTGTTTTTCCAGACCCTACTTGGGAGCTTGGATCTAGGTAGTAGGTGCTCAGTAAATACTTGAGGGATGGAAAAATAGATAAAGAGCAAATGAATAAATTTGATCTATGCATCTGGTAACTATATTTTATGAACCAAAATCAAGACACGTTGTCTGTTCTACTAAGGATGAGTGTCTTAGAGAGAATTTGGCAAGGAATATTTAAAATCCAGACTGTCCTGGAAAATTCAGGACACATGATCCACATATATCCTTAAATAGCTGAACATCTTTTGAAGGAGCTACAATAAGAAGATATAACAAGTTCCACCATGGGCTTATGTTACATTTATTTTTAAGCTTAAAATTGTTCCAAGTCCTATGCTCACAGTAGAAGGAATAATCTAGAAGATTTTCAAGGACTGTGTTTACCCATGACATAGGACTCAGGATCTGCTTTTCTCTTATCTCAATCGTTATAATTAGTTGCCTTGATCAGACCTTTACTGGCACTCAAACAGCAAGTGAAACAGCCATACATTTGGTTTGTCAAGCACAGCTGAGGCTAGCTCAACAGAGTATCAATTCAAAGGAGGGGAATAAAATATGCAGCAAAGTTAGGAGTCTGGGAACAAAGAATCCAGTATGACAATTTACAGGAAAGCTAAATAAGCATTCAAAATACCATCAAAAAGGTAAAAGACCTCAAGAATCTAGAAAAAAGATAAACAGGGTAAGAAAGCTCAAGTGAGCTAGAAGGATTAATTTAAAATCAATGAAGAAATTTAAGACTTTGCTTTAAAGGAATATTTTTAAAAGTCAGGTTTAATACATCAGTACATAATTTCAGTACATAGTTCTATGAGTTCCAACAACTGCATAGTCATGTAGTTACTATCACAATCAAGATATAGAACTATTTACTTATCTCAAAATTCCTTCTTTACCCATTGTAACCAACCCCTTCCTTACTCTTAGCTCTTGGTAGTCTGTGATCTGTTTTCTGTCCCTATATCTTTGCTATCTTTAAAGGAATTTAGTGAAAGAGCTTAAAATGATGGAGAAAAAGGAACTAATATTTTTTCGCCTACCACCCACCCACATCCTACACCTTTTAATAGTACCAGTAAGTGACTTTATGTTTATGAAAGATCTATTATTTGCCAAAGATTTTGCAAACACTGTCTTTCATTTTTATAGCTTGTCTGTGAAGGAGGTATTACCCCAATTTCTAGATGAGAGATGAGACTCAAAGAAGTATCAAGCTGATAAGACACAGAGTAGAGATTTAAAACCAAGGTTGACAAAAATGTTACTATGGCTTATCTCTGCATGTTAGATGATTTGTGTTATGCTGTCATATATTTTTTATACTATCAAAGTTTTTGACAAAGAGCTTGTATCACTTTTTGCAACCAGAAAAAAATTACTTTTACAAATAATATACATATACAGACTATATATCTATGAAGTCTGATTCCAAAGCCTATTCCCTTTACTGAGCAAAGTGGGGAAAGGGAGGGAAATCCTAGAAGGGAATAGAAGGAGAGGCTCATCTTAGGAACTGGCACCTATTCAAAAGTGAGAAACTAGAATCAAATTTTCTGAAAGAACCAGAGCATAGCTCTGGTGTTTCTAGAACTCATCACAGCCTAACACCTCCACTTTCAAAATGTTCTCAAGCATAAATTTTCTTTACAAGTGCTGAAGATGAGTCTTGGAGGCCTATCAAGCCCACTGAGAACACTCCAGACCTACAGACAATCCTCCTAAGCTTCTACCTATCTCCAGAAGACCTAATGGGAACAAACTAATTATCATCATGGACAAGTGAGTGCATGGTAGCCTGTCACCACCACTGAAAAGTCAGGAAAATTAATAATGACACCAAAGCCAAAGGGAATACAGATCAAAATACAGGTCACATGATCAAATTAAAGCGCTCTGCACAGTCAAGGACACAATCAATAGAATAGTCAATCTACAGAAGGGGAGAAATTATTTGCCTGCTATACATCTGATAAAGGGATGATAACCAAAATTTATAAAGAACTCAAGCAAATCAGCAAGAAAAAATCAACACCATTAAAAAGTAGGCAAAAGACATGAACAGAAACTTTTCAAAGGAAAATATACTAATGGCCAACAAACATATAAAAAGGTTCTCTTTCTAATCCTCAGGGAATTGCAAATCAAAACTACAATGAGATATCACCTAACACCAGCAAGAGTGGCTCTTATCAGAAAGACCCAAAAGAACGGATGCTGGCATGGATACTAAGAAAAGGAATTCTAGGGCCAGGCAAGGTGGCTCACACCTGTAATCCTAGCACTTGGGAAGGTTGAGGTGGGTCAATTGACTGAGCTCAGGAGTCTGAGACTAGCCTGAGCAAGAGCGAGACCCCATCTCTAAAACAATAGCTGGGCATTGAGGCAGGTGCCTATAGTCCTATCTACTTGGGAGGCTTAGGCAACAGGATCACTTGAGTCCAAGAGTTTGAGGTTGCTGTGAGCTATGATGCCACAGCACTCTACCTGAGTAGGAAAGTGAGACTCAGCCTCAAAAAAAAGAAAAGAAAAGAAAAAGGAACTCTTAAACATTGTTGCTGGGACTGCAAAATAATATAGTGTTTATGGAAAGCAGTATGGAGACACCTCAAAGAAATAAAATCACTACTATATATTTCCCTAAAGGAAAAAAAGATATTTTATAAAAAGAACACTAGCTGGCCCCATATACTGGAGGTGACGAGTTCAAGCCCAGTCCTGGCAAAAACTGCAAAAAAAAAAAAAAAAAAGGACACTAGCACTTGACTGTTTATAGCAGCACAATTTACAATTGCAAAGACATGGAAACAACCCAAGTGCTCATCGATAATGAATGAAATAATAAAATGTGATTTATGTATACCATGGAGTACTACTCAGCCATAAAAAGTGTATCTAGTATCATTTGTAACAACCTGAACAGACCTGGAAACCATCCTTCTAAGTATCATAAGAATGGAAAAACAAACACCACGTGTTCTCAATACTGATATAGAACTAATCAGTCAACGCTTACATGTACATGGTAGTAAAACTCAGTGAAAATTAAGCAGTTGGGGGTGCATAAATTTACACCTGATGGGTACAATGTACACTACCTAGGTGGTAAATGGCACGCTTACAACACTGGCTCTATAAGAAGTGCCAAAACTTTTTTTCTCTTCTGGTGCACAGTGGAAGAATAAGAGTTGTCTTGGGCCACACATTAAATACACAAACACTGGCCAGGCATGGTGGCTCACTCCTATAATCCTAGCACCCCGGGAGGCCAAGACAGGTGGCTTGCCTGAGCTCACAGGTTCAAGACCAGCCTGAGCAAGAGTGAAACCCCATTTCTAAGAATAGCCAAGACTTATGGAAGGCTCCTATAGTCCCAGCTACTTGAGAGCCTGAGATAAGAGAATTGCTTGAGCCCAAGAGTTTGAGGTTACTGTGAGCTACAATGCCAGAGCACTCTACTGAGGGCTACAAGTGATACTCTGTCTCAACAACAACAACAACAAAAATAAATAAATAAAATAAAGTAAAATAAAATAAAATACACAAGCACTAACAAAAGCTGATGAGCAAAAACAAAGTCCATGCATACTTCTCATGATATTCAACACCACAAATGAGCAAAGCAGTCCTCAAATAATCTGCATGTGGCCCAAGGGCCACAGGCTAGATACCTCTACAAGCAAATTATGTAGCCAAATGTGTGTACCCCTGTAATATTCTGTAATTTTTAAAAAGTAAATAAAAAATAACAAACAAACTCCCCAAATACAGGTCATATTTCAATACAGAAATAATCTATAGACAGAGACAAATTATTTGAACAACATGTATCTGACAAAGAATTATTATTTAGAATAGATAAGGCGTTCCTGTATCTCAAAAATTAAAAAAAAATATTGGATTGACTCAAACATACACTTCACAAAGATGCATAAATAGCCCATAAGCTTTTTAAAAGATGCTCAACCTCATTAATCATTAGCAAAATGAAAATTAAAGCCATAATACAATACTATTACACACATGAATAGCTAAACTAAAAAAAGATCAACCATACTAAATGTCCAGAGAACATGGAACAACCTAAACTCTCATACACCACTGGTGGTGCAACCACTTAGGGAAAAGGTCTGACAATTTCTCATGAAACTAAGCATATACTTACCCTGTTTCCCAGCAATTCCTCTCCTAAGCCATAAGTTATGAAAACATTTCCAGAAAGAGACTTCGCAGGTGGGATATACAAACTGAGACATGGCCATACAATGGAATACAACTTGGCAATATAAAGAAAAAAATTCTGATAAACATAATAGTGTGGATGAATCTTTAAAATGTTATGCAGAATGAATATAAAAGCATACATATGATTCCCTTTAATTTATATCAAGTGCTAAACTGGGTAAAACTAATCTAATCTGTGGTGAGGGGAAAATCAGAGCAATGGTTGCCTCTGAGGTTATGAGAACAAGAGAAGGAACATGAGGAAGTTTTCTGGAATGTTAACAATGTTCCATATCCTCTTTAGAGAATTTTGGTATACAAATGTGTCCATTTGTCAATAATAAACAAATGGTATACTTAAGATATATGCACTTTTATGTCTGTAAATTTTACCTCACTAAAACCCAAAAAGAATTGTATGTAACCAAATATTGAACTTTAGTTAATGATGTGCATACCAAAATGTTTCAGAGTGAAGTATATAGGTGTTTGCAACTTCCTTTGAAATACATCAAAATATAAAATGGATTGATTATTGAACAGAATGATGGCTACGAGGATAGAAGTATGATAAAGCAAGTATAATGCAAGGTTAATTGCAGAATCCAGATTGTGGGTATGAGGGTGTTAACTATAAAATTGTTTAATCTTCTCTATATATTTGAAAGTTTTTATAATGAAGTGTTGGAAAAAGGAGATTAAGATTTAGAAGGAAGGAAAAATGAAGCTCAGATAAAAAAGGATGAATCCGATGTGAGAACATTATGAAGTACTACTTATCTGTCCTTGAGTTTTCTAAGAGCCAAAGTAAACAAAAGGCTGGGGGTGGGAGGAATAGAAAAGAAAGAAGAGAAAAGATAGAAGAGAGATCTCAGTTGCATGCCTAGCTAGGCCCATATGATTAAAACATTTGTAAAGTACTCTTTTCCTGATACTGGTAATTTTTCACGAAGAGAAGACTGTACTGTGGTTCCATTAATTAAGTATGGGCTTGGCACAGAGACTTTACTCATTAAATAAGCAAGAAGTTCGTTTCTCACTTACATAATAGACCACAGATAGCACTCTGAATGGTGTGATGACTCTGTTTGAGGGACCACAAGGGAAGATAGGTGACTGGAGCTCCAAAATTCTACAACATAGCAATAGCTGCTATGATTTTAGCCAGGAGAAAAACTGGATCAAAAGATAGAAAGAGCCTTGGAAAATCTCTAAGAAACAGATGTTATCACCTATCTCATTCATCTCCAATGTATCCTGCTATGCTAAATCCATTCCTCTCTGAACATGTACCATATGCTAGGTACCACAGGGAATGATAAGAATAGCTTTCTTATACCATATCTCAACAATTCTAAGATGCATATTTTTAGTACATTTTCATATTCCTAAAATCTGGATAGGTCTTACAATCAACAGCATGTCATAATTAGTAGAATTTTTTCTTTCTTAATGATAGATAATACAATTGTGTTTCTTAAAATCAATGGTATCTTAAATTTACTAAAACACAGTATCTAATGCTTCATAGCTTGAAGTATTTTCATCTTAGTTGATCCTCACAGTGACATATTTTGGTGAGATGAGTAGTTATTCCAATTCCAAAAACAGCAATTAGGATTCAGAGACTAAGCGGCCTCTTCAAAGTCCTCAGCTAGAAAATCTGATAAAGTTATAACTCTAACTTAAATATACTATTTTCTCCCAATATCACCAAAATATTTAGAAACTGATAATTTCATGGAAATAAGGACTTGGTTTTATTCACTCCAACAGTGCTAGAGTATAGAACACTGCTTGGCATATAGTAAGTATTTTATCACCTATTCCATGAGACTTTCCTCATCTTAAGCCACATACTTTTGCTCCCTAGTGACATGAAAGGCAACCTCGTATAATGTGAAGCATACTGGTAGATTTTGCATCGGATGATTGGGGTTTAGATCCCTTCTGATTTTAACCACCTACTAGCATAAACTTTCCTGAGCCTCAGTTTTCTTATCTGCAAAATTGAAAATAAAATTCTGAATTAAAGAATTCTCAAAAAAAAAAAATAAAACCTATCAGATTATACAGTTGTGATGCTTAAATGAGAGCACATGTGTGAATGCATCTGCAAATAGTAGGAACTCAATAGCATTGTCCCTTTCTCTTCCCTCCACCATGCTCCATTTGAACTTGGGAAACACCTCATTATTGCACTTCACATTTTTCCCCCAAGACATTGTGAGTTTCTAAAAGAATATGGTTTGGTTCATATCCATTTCTCCAACACTCAGGAGAATGCTTCACACATTCCAAGTGCCCTTAAATATTTTCAGAGTTCACTCATTTACTTATTTAATCCATAAATATTTATCATGTGCTTGCTGTGTGCCAGGATCTTTTCTGGTTGCTGAGGATACAGCAATGAACAAAACTAACAAAAGTTTTGCCCTCTTGGAGAGAGATGAACAAGAAGTGAATAAATAAATAATGTATGGTGATAAGTGGTATGGAAAAATAAAACAGAATGGGAGTAGAACGTACAGGGAGGCAGGCAGGAGTGGTTTATTGCAATATTAATTTGGATGTTAACAAAAAGCCTCACTCATGTGGTGACATTTGAGTAGAGGCTTCAGGGAAATGAGGGGAAAGCCAGGCAGACATCTGGGTTAAGTCTGAAGACCAATTTAAATATTTGTAGAAAAAATAAATGGAAAAATGTAGATGGAACATTTGATCAAAAAATCTAATGGAATTAAGTAGAAGGCCTGCTTGGTGATTTTAAATGGACCAGCCTATCTGGAATGTCAGGATCTAGAATCAGAAAAAGGATTTGTATTTTATCTTATGGACAATGGTGAACCACTAAAGGCTTTTGAGTGAGACATGTGACAGGAAACTTAATCTGGTACAACCATGCATGCAGAGTGTATTAAAAGGAAGGAATAACCATTTCATTTTAGAAATCTTGAGTCTGACATCATGGTAAGTTATCAAAAATAACACGCTTACCAAACAGTTGGAAATACAGACCTGGAGGTAAAAGAGATGAGAGCTTGAGATCTGAGGAGCACAGTCTATCTGAATCCTGACAGTTGATTACAATCATCTTCCAAGAGTTGCAAATTCTGTGAGCAACAAACAGATCTTGCTAGAATTTCACTCCTGGCCTAAGAACTAGTATAGCATTGCCTTTTGGGATTTTCCAAGCTTGGGCCAAGACTAGGCAAAGTCAGCAGTAATGAGAATGATATGCAGGACCGGACAGGGAAATAGGCCCCCCAGATTAAGTCCTGTATAGCAAACAACTCTGAAAGGTGGAGCACAGTGCTTCTTGGGAAGCTCAGACTCACAAGAAACCTGGAAGAATGTATATCATTCCAGAAGCTACAGCCTTATGAGAAGGTTTTTTTTTTTTAAAGTATGCTATGTGAAATGATTTAGACACCCTTCAAAAAGCAACATGCCTATGATTCAGCCTGTCTACAAGAACATACTCTCACATTTGGTTTAGCAATCTAACACTGATTGGAAATATCAGAAAAGAAACAAAAGTTATCTCCTTGCCATTTGGAATGATTTCTCATCTCCCCTCTGATAAACAGGAAGGGAGTCTATGAGTTTCCAAAACCAAAGAGTAGGTTTGTAAGGTGTGGGGAGAAAAGTTGCAATAGCCAGCTGCTGCTTATATAAGATTCTTGAGTCTTACTGATGTGCTTGTGGCTTTGTGACAGTGGAACTCTACCTCTGAGAAAAGAGAAAGGAAAATGTTATTGAAAGAACTTAGTTGCTCACAGACAAAAGCCTGGAATTTCCAACCAGGTGTATTGTGTGCCTATAATTGGCTGTTGGCTTCTGGGAAGGAAGCAGAAAGAGAGGGCTTCCATTACTTGAAATATATTATCTTAGCCCAGGAATCTTCAAATAGTTTGCTTACATAACCCCCAGAAGAATGCTTTAAGGCTATGTAAGTCCTCACATATCTGAAGCTGACATCTAAAATTTTTCATCATAAGATAAAATAAGATGGTAAACTGTAATTGGGATAAATATTTCATGACACTATTTGATGAAAGAGATTTTAACTTCTCAATGAATAAAACACCCCAATCTGAAAGAACTCATGGAAAAAAAAATTTATGATCCAGTTTTAGCCAATGTTTCTCAAAAATTTGCTTGTCTTCAAGATATTCCATTTAACTTTAAGAGAATCAGCATCACTAACTTATAGTGTTCAGCTGTTCCAAATATAGAGCTTTCCCCAAAAGGCCAATTCCACTTTTAACCTCAAGTTTGCCCTTTAACAGAAATATATAAGAGAGGCAAGTAAAGCCCCATGGGCATGAGGCAATTTAATTAGTAATAAGTAAAGGTGTTTTCACCAAACCAATATTTCTTCCTACAAAAAATAAAAAGATCAATGAAAACATTTAGTCCATATTAGAAATTTCTCATATGCCCCTCAAATGCCTTTATGGTTGGTTTTTCTAATCCAGGATTCAGTCCTAGGCCATATACTACATCTGGTTGTTATATCTGGTAAGTCTCTTTTAATCTAGAACATGCATTCTTAGTGGAGATAATGTTGTCCCCAAGGGAGAAAAACTTGACTCTTGGGGAATAAAAAAATTCTTACTGTTTTCATGTACTGGTCTAAAACAATCCTTCTTCCATGAAACTGATGGACTGATGAGGCCCCAAAGCCAATATTTCAATGTATCCCCTTGTCTGACACAGGGGAGGTTTTCATTGCCACCAGGGCAATGCCCCATTGTGAGATTTGGGACGAGAGAGGAAGCAGACATGGAAATGTGCTGCTCAGATTCCCCTACAAGAAAGGACTCGCTCCACAGCGGAGGAGTGTGGCCAGTAGACACCTTCCAACTGCTAGCTTCCTCAGGGTCTGCCTCAGCTTTCCAGCTACAGTCACGCTGTTCAGGGGGTAGCCCCAGTCAATAACTGGACAAGATTTGTGCATGTGGGCCCGACCATTTTCATCCAACACGGGAACTACTAAGAGGCAACCTTGGCTCTGGAGCTCCCCTGCTGAGCAGGCAGAGACTTCTGGGGTTTGCATACAGTCTGAGGACTTCAGCTGGCCAACCCTGCTTTCTCTCTGTTCCTTTCGCAGACGCTACTCCCCAGGAAAACCTTTGTACTCCTGACTCTCTCTGAGATCTTCTTCCTGGAGAGCTAAACCAATCCAGTGAGGGCAAACACAGACTCACAGATTCAATGTTAGAAGAGAGCAGATAGGAGGTTGAAGATCTAAAAATCAGATGCAGCCAGGCACAGTGACACCCATCTAGAGCCCCCAGCTACTCAGGAGAATAAGGCAGGAGGATCACCTGAGCCCTGAACTTTGAGGTTGCTGTCAGCTATGACGACATCAATGAACTCTAGCTGGGACAACAAAGCAAACTTGGTCTCAAAAAAAAAGAGTCCAGTTGTGGTAGCTCACACCTATAATACTAGCATTCCGGGAAGCTGAGGCAAGAGGATCACTTGAGTTTGAGACCAGCCTGAGCAAGAGCAAGACCCCATCTCTCCTAAAAATAGAAAAATTAGCCAGGGGGGCAGACACCTGTAGTCCCAGCTACTGGGGAGGCTAAGGAAGGAGGATCACTTGAGCCCAGGAGTTGAAAGTTGCTGTGAGCTAGGTTGACTCTGTGGCACTCTAGTCTGGGGCAACAGAGTGAGACTCTGTCTCAAAAGAAAAAATAAAATGTATATGTATGTGTGTGTGTGTGTGTGTATGTGTAGTCTTGAAGTCTCCACTTACTAAAGGTGCATGAAGGAAAGTCAAGATTCAATAAGACATGTATATGTGTGTGTGTGTGTATGTGTGTGTAGATATATATAATTTAGTTCATGACTTACAGGGACTTGATCTTACTCAACTGGGGGAGCTGGTTCCACAGCTTATAAGAGGCTATTGTTTCTATGTCTGGTGCTAAAGCCTAAACTCCTCAGAGAAGCCATCTGGGAAAGAAGGATGGCTGTGAAGTGGGGGGAGCACAGGCAAACAGGAACCCACAGGATGGACTGGAGTCTGCATTACTATCTTACTGCCTCCCAGCTGCCACCTTCCATGATTAAGGTACTCTGTAGGGGAAGCTGGTGTTCTCCATCAGGGAGCTAAGCACCTCTCTGGCCCGGGAGTGACAGAGGCTATAGGGGCTGCAGGCACAGCTGGTGTTCCACTCTGACAACACAAGCTGGCAGGTAAGTGACAACGTGAGTGAGCGGCAACAGCACCTGTGTCCTGCACCAACCTTTCAAGAATGAAAAGATGCTGCTGCCTCACTGTTCTACTTTCTCTTTCTAAATGTCATTTAAAATATGTCTTGAAGCCCACACTAACCCAGGGAAGGGAATTCTGGGGGCAGTTTCAGCTTAACTGAGCTGACCCACAAATCCACCCAATAGGAGTCTCCACACCCAGTTTAAGTATCACCGACTTAACAAAGAACAAGGGGCCAGAGAACCTTTCTGAAAGTTGTGCTTTAGCGTTTAGGATTAAATGTACAGCCTTGCTGTGTATCCTAAGATTAAACATGTTAAATCCAAAACTCCTGTCAACAAGAGAAAATATCACTGCTTTACTCTTGAGTCTAGGGCAGAGTGAGTACAGGGCAGGGGAAGGCTTCAATCTCACAGGCCTGGGTTTGGGGGCTATTGGCTATTAACCTCTCTGAATTTCAATTTCTTTACCTGTAAAAGGGGCTGATAATACCGACTGTTCAGGATTTTGTGAAGATTACGTTATGGTGTCATGTACAATGTCCATATACACAGTGCTTAATGAATGACACTTATTATTTTAAGGGTGTTTTATAATTCCCAAATTAACACAGTCTGCAGAGGATAACACAAATCAAAGACTGGTTAATCCAGAGGTTAGAATTCACAGAACCATCAGCTTACATACCCTAAAACCAGAGTTCTCCTAGTCCTTGATTTGCTAAAGTAAGAGGAAAAACCTGGTAGACCCAATTGTTTAGCTTCCAATTGATGACTGTCGTCAATAGCTGCAGGCAGAAGTCAGCAGTCGATAGGAAACTGTGTTTCATGTTGCTATTGCAGTTCAGTTTTTTCCTAAAGGCAGATGCCTTCTTCCCAGTCCTTCATGCCTCAGAGAATTGGAATTGACCTGAGAATCACAGAGGCAAATAAAGATAAGAAGGACAGAAAGAGGTCACTGCAGTCCTGTCATAATTTGATTCTCTCCACCCACTGCCCTCTTACACCAATATATAACTTCAGGGGCACAGATGTATTTCATGATGAGAATGCAGTTGGCCCTGAATTAGTCAAAACTCTGTGATTGCTGGAAACAAAAACCCAATTAAAACCAGCTATACATAAACAAATAAGAGGGAAGGAAAGAAGGAAGGAAGAAAGGAGTAAGGTTATGACTTTTATATTTATTTTAGTAGTAGTACAAAATTTAATTTTATGGTTTCATTTTTATAGTAATACATAATAGATATACATACCCGTATTTTCAGGGTACACAACTTAATGCACTCATATAATTTGTAAAGATTAAACTAGTAGAGATTCTATAATCTTAAATATTTATATTTCCTTTATGCT
>CAUYQV010062502.1:0-35832 GCA_963574575.1 Galagoides demidoff
CTGGGTAGAGTGCTATGGCATCACAGCTCACAGCAACCTCCAATTCCTGGGCTCAAGTGAGTCTCCTGCCTCAGCCTCCCAAGTAGCTGGGACCACAGGTGCCCGCCACAGTGCCTGGCTATTTTTTGGTTGCAACTGTCATTGTTGTTTGGTGGGCCCCGGGCTGGATTCGAACCCGCTACCTTAGGTGTATGTGGCTAGCGCCTTAGCCACTTGAGCCACAGGCACCGAGCCCAAAACCATGTTAAATGAAAGAAAATACAAATAAATGAAAAGACTTTCCATTCCCATACATTGAAAGACTTAAAATAGTATTAAAATGTCCCTATTACTTCAAGTGATCTACAGATTCAATGCTATCTGTAACAAAATCCCAAGGTAATTTTTTTCAGAAATAGCAAAAAAACCCTTAAGATTCATATGTATTCTCAAAGGACCCTGTATAGCCCAATCAATCCTCAAACAACAAAGTTAGAGATCTCACACTTCCTAATTTCAAAACCTGATCTTATTACAATGCAACAAAAATCTAAGACAGCATAGCACTGGCATAAAGACAGATATATAGACCAAGGGAACATAATAGCGAGTATAGAAATAAATCTTTGTGTAAATGGCTAAATGATTTTTGGCAGAGGTATCAAGACTACAACAATGGGGAAAGGACAATCTCTCCAACAAATGGTGGTGGATAACTGAATAACTACATGCAAAAGAAAGAAGCCAGACCTTTACTTTATACCAGGGGTCCTCAAACTTTTTAAACAGGAAGCCAGTTCACTGTCCCTCAGACCATTGGAGGGCCAGACTGCGGGCCTCCGGACATGTCAGCTGCTAAGCAGGACAGGCAGCGGCGGTGGGCTAGATAAATGTCTTCGCCATGTGGCCCGCAGGCCATAGTTTGAGGACGCCTGCTATATACACAAATCAACTCAACAAGATTAAATACCTAAAAGCACACCCTAAAACTATGAAACTACTAGAAAAAAACATAAGGGAAAAGTTTTGGACACTGGATTTGGCAAAGATTTCATGGAAATGACACAAAAAGCACAGGCAACAAAAGCAAAAGTAGACAAGTAGGACACTAAACATAAACATTTCTGTGCATCAAAGAAAACAACTATCAATGAAAGGCAACATACAGAATGGAGAAAAAACAAATCAAATAAGAGATTAATATCCAAAATATATAAGGAACTTCTATAACTCAACAACAAAATAACCTGATAAAAAAATGAAGAATTTGAGTAGACAATTCTCCAAATACGATATAAAAATGGCCAAGAAACATGAAAAGCTACTCAACACATTATTAATAAACAAATGCAAAACAAAACCACAGTGACCTATCACTTCACGCCTATTAAGATGGCCATCATCTCAGCACTCTGGGAGGTCGAGGTGGGTGGATTGCCTGAGCTCAGGAATTCTAGACCAGCCTGAGCAAGAGCAAACCCTATTTCTAAAAACTAGCCAGGTGTTTTGGCAGCTGCCCACAGCCCCAGGCTACTTGGGAGGCTGAGGCAAGAGAATCACTTGAGCCCAAGAGTTTGAAGTTGCTGTGAGCTATAACGACAGAGCACTCTACTAAGGGCACAAAGTGAGACTCTGTCACACACATACACAGACACACACAAAAGACGTCCATCAGGAGTAACAAGTATTGGCAAGGATATGGAGAAATCTGAAACCCTTGTGCACTGTTAATAGGAATGTAAGGTGCTGCTGTTATTATGGAAAACAGAACAGAGGTTCCCTAAAACATGAAAAATAGAATTACCATCACTTCTCGGCCTTTTGGCTAAGATCAAATGTAAAACCAGAATCACCATATGATCCAGCAATCCCACCCTTTGGTGTATATCCAAAAGAATTTAAAGCAGATCTCAAAGAGAGATTCATACAAGATTCATGATGAATGCTGTTCATCACAGCATTATTCATAATACCCAAGAGGCAGGAGCAACTCAAATGTCCACTGATGGATGAATGGATAAAGAAAGCACGGTATATAGGTACAATGTAATATTATGCAGCCTTCGAAAAGAAGGAAATCCTGCCACATGCTACATGGCTGAACCTCAAAGACATTATGCTAAACAAATAAGCCAGTCACAAGGACAAATATTGTATGATTCCACTATAAAGTATCTAAAACACTCAAAATCACAGAAACAGAAAGTAGAAAGGCAGTTACCAAAGGACGCAAAAGAGGAGAAATTACTATTTAGTTGTTATAGAGGTTCAGTACTACAAAATGAACTAATTCTAGAAATCTGCTGCATAACGATAAACATATTTAACACTACTGAACTCAATACTTTAAAATGGTGAAACAGTAAATTTAATGTTACACATACTTTTACCACAACTAAAAAAATCCTGGAAAACATGTGAAATGTGTACTTTGTTTTATCTAATTAATTGCTTGTAAGTTTCTCTAGGAAGAATATATAAATATTATAAGTGTGATGATATACTTCGAACATTTTAAGCCAAAATGTTTTTCCTAAATGTCATATGACAAATATCCAGGAAATAAAGAGGGATACAATTCTATTTAAAGTAATGAAAAATAGTAACAGATACATATTATAGAACGTCATAACAGAGATCATTTATAGAGATTTCAAATCAGCTCTCAATTGTGATATTAAAATAATGTCTGAAACTTGATATAAACTTTCAAAGCTGGATATTTCATTAAGTATGTTTATAATTACTATGCTAAAAAATACTTGTGTTAATTATAATCTTCTATGGCTATAGCTTTTATAATAAAATGTATATTAGTAAAGATAATCAAGTATTTTAAAATTATCTAGTCACTTATTAAAACCATACTATTTAGTGAACAATGTTAGCATATATATAAAACATTTTTGTCAGAAAAAAATTATGAATAATTTACATATATAGGAAAAAATATGACATATACCCAACAGAATATCAATAAAAACTATTTACAGGTGGTAGAAATGCGGGTCATTTTTATTATCTTTTTTGACACGTTTTTCTAATTTTCTACAATGAACACATAAAGGAATATGTGTTCATAAAGGAAAAGTTTATTAATCCATGTACATGAAAACATAATTAAGCTAGAATAAAAATGAATGTTTTACTTTTGGAGGCACTGTTTATATTATTACTTCTGCAGCCCCACCTTTCTCATTAGAATCTAGCAAAAAGGTAAGTAAAAATAAAATACACAAGTAAGATTGGCAGCCTCAGGAGAATAGAAAGTAGAAATTAACACTGGAGTCCAATTTGTTTTTGACATTCCCACTCTCAACAAGTAGTAGTCTGCACTGTTTACTGGCTCACTAAGAGCAAATACAGGTTTTCTTTTTGAGACATCTATAAGCTTTTCTAACAGAAACCTTTAAAATGGCTTCTTCCAGCTCCAGTTTAATAGTAGAAAGTTGCCCTGAGTAATGTCCAAGCCACTAAAAATCAACATCTTGGGGTAAGGGAAGAGAGGGCAACTTCCTCCAATTAATAGGATGGTCTCATCATCAGAACAGATATACATATAAACACTCTTGACCTTAGAAGAGAGAAGTTGAATAAATCTATTTTGTCCTGTCTCCCCAGCAATTATCATTACTATGTCTAACTTTAAATAGATAGCTCTTCAGTTTTAACATTGTTGCTAACAATATTCAAAAGGAGAACAGGATATTAACTTGAACAAGCACAGACCAGCAAACTCATATCTGCATATTTATAAAAGCAATCTCAAAGCCACAGATGATAAAAGAGAATGATGTATATTTGACACATGTAAGCTAAAAGAATTATGGTCATTTTAGGCAATAAAAAGAGTCTTTTCTTTCCTCCTTTTTCTTTCTTTCTTTTTTTTTTTTTTTAAACTAGAGATAGGGTCATGCTATGTTGCCCAAGTTAAATTCAAACTCCTGGGCTCAAGGAATCATCTCACCTTAGCCAGTTCAGTAGCTGGAACTATAGGCACATCCCACTTACCAGGCCTGGGCAAAGAGTCTTTTGATTTAACTTTTTCTTATTCTTACATGTTCACAGTAATAAGATATTACATACTAAAGTAATTCCTCTCTGAACTTGATATTGAATAAAAATTAATAATGTTTTTTAAAATAATCATTTACAAGAGTATTCTAAATAAATTTGCATTTAGAATAACTGAAAACTTAAGATTTTAAGTTTATTTTGCAATTTACTGTAATGCTTTAATTTATGTAGACAAATTGCCAAACTATTTTAGGAGTAAATGATTCTAGTACCCAGTGACATAGGAATCTATGAAATCAAAGCAACATTCTCATTCCCATATAAAATGAAAACCAACGAAAATGTAAAATAATCACCATATTAAGACAAATATCCTACACATATATACAAGTTGTTTTAATTCTGTTCTTTGTAATTTATACATATGATGATGCCATAATTGACTTTTTCTGAAGTTCAAAAGCTGGCTGCTAAATTAAATAAGGCTTTATTGGGAACATTTTTAATTATAGCAAAAATACCAAAATAAATCCATATAACATTTTTTATGTTAATCTATCTTATAGCACTTCTGCAGTATTGCTAACTCCTAAACAAAAGAAAAATAGATGTAATACTTATCCAAGACTTCACCTTTCTTAAGAATACTTCTCAGGCTAGGCAAGGTGGCAAGATTCCTTGAGGTCAGAAGTTCAAGATAAGCCTGAGCAAGAGCAAGACCCCCTCTATAGTAAAAACAGAAAATATTAGTGGGGCATTGCGGCAGGCACCTGTGGTCTCCGCTGTTCAGGGAGGATGAGGCAGGAGGATCCCTCGAACTCAGGAGTTTGAGGTTGCTATGAGTTAGGCTGATGCCAGGGCACTCTAGCCTGGGCAACAGAGACTTTGTCTCAAAAGAAACAAAAACAAAAAAAACAAACTACTCAACCACTAGAACAAAAAGAATAAAACAACCTCTTATTTTTCAGAATAAGTATACACCAAGACCATTCTGAAAAAGATTCCTCCATGCACTGAGTTGTCACCTGAGATATAGCAATTTAGGACAATCATCCACAGTTCCTGCTTTTCTGTGGGAGAATGAATTGCTGACAAAGAGAGGAAAGGAGATGGTTTGCCAGTTGGTATTAAAAAAGAACTGAGCCACTCATTCACATAATCGGCACAGAAAGCACACCATCACCAAGCCAACAAGAGTGTAAGTGGGGGCTGGCAGCCTAGCAACAAGCCCCTTGTCTTACCTTGGGTACAGTCCCCCCAGACTTAACAGTAACCTTTTGTAACATTTCCTCTCTTTCTTTTATCCCATGATGTTCATTTTAACTATCTACCCACCATGAATGCAGCAAAAAGTGAAAATCTGTCCCTCATCTATGCACCTCCAGAAATGCCCTCCCAAACCAAGGGAAAAGGAGGTAGAAGATAATGGAAACTTAAGATAATAAGAAATGCACAGAGTTTTACTGTGAAAATAAAAAATACAATTTCCTTATGATAAAAGTAAAGAAAATACTACTGAATTTTAAAAGAAAGAGAGCAAATGCGCTCACATACCTCTCTGAGAGTTACTACATGCCAAGCACTATGGGAATTATGGATAATCCAAATTAATCCTTATGTAAGAGTTCCATGAAACAGATGCTATTAAGATTCCCTTTTTATAGATGAGATAACTGAGGCCTGGAGAAGTTAAGTGTTTTCCCAAAGTTTATAAAGCTAGTATTTGAAGAAGCTGAATTATGAAAATAGGTGATCTGATTTCAATGAAGCCCATATTCTTAAACTAGTCTTGGTACATATACCCAGAAAAGAAAATATACCCCTTTGCTTTTTGTGTGAAAGTAAACATTTAGTGGAAAGATAGATAGGTATAACTCCAAAGTTTATTTTGTTACATAAAAGATAGAACATATAAAAGAGTAGAAAGATGAGTTGTTTTGTTTTTTAATGTTTTTAAAGTGGAAAGTGTGTAAATGATGGTTAAGAAAACAAGTCTGGTTTAAATCCCACTGCTTCATCCCTGTCCCAAACAATTTGTTACCTAATCTCTAAGCCTGTTTCCTTCTCTGAAAATGGGTATAACTATACCTATCTAACCTTTTCCTTAGAAGGGAATCCTATTTGCATTAATATTTTTAAAAATATGGGAGGTTCCCTTTTTAAAGCACACTGAGTAAAATGCAACTGTTGCCACCGCCTAAGTAAATCTGAAACTACAAGTGCATATGCTCACTTCTATCTAGAAAAGTTAATACACTTTATTAAAATTGTATCTAAATACTGCTATTATGTTGATTTAAAAAATGTATCTTTAAAACATTGTTACTTGTCCTAGCAATGATAGAAGACTATTCTGAAAGTGAATATACCAATTATATAATTTGTTAACAACTGAGATGTGATTATGTATCCAGATTGATTGTTTGTAAACATTATAAAGGATATAAACAAGGAAAATGCATGGTCTTCAGGTATTAATAATTGTTAAGACAGTTACCACACATGAAAGTACATTAAAAATGTAACATATAATTTACATTAAAAATGTAATGGCTTATCTGTTCTATAATTCATAAGAGTAACAAAAATTCAAAAAAAGAAACAGATGAGTTTAAACTAGAAAATAAAATCTGGTGAGACTCTGAGCTAGCCTCGAAAAGTAGTCAAGAATATCTATAATATATTCAATATGGTACAGATTTGCCGCAACCATTAAACATAATAAAAGACCAACAATGAAATAGACTATTATTATCTATTTACCAAAGCTTCACAAACTAAGAATTAATTTAAGAAATTATTTGTTTTAAGGAGGCCTTTACAGCTGTTATCTACTTTAACTCACAATAGTTTTATTATGTTGATATATTTATTTTACCTTTTTATTATAAAAATTCTGGTTAAAATACTGCAAATCAAACATAAACCAAATAAATAATTAAAAGCAGAAGTTAATGCCAATCTTAAACCATTTTGCTTTGTGGTTTCATATACTGAAAAGTAAATTTTTACACTGACAACATTAACAACATGCTATATCCCAAAGCAACACACCTCTTCCTGTATGCCCTCACCCCCAAAAGAAGATATCAGGGACCTATTCCATTTTTACTTCTGTTATCCACAAGCAGGTGGCAACATAGCTTTAGTAAAGCAAAGTTACCCTTCTTCCAAAACAGAAGACTGTGCCCAGTTCTTACAGAAAACAATTGCTTTTGCTCCAGCTAAAAGATATTTTATGCAAAAACAACTGCAATCTATTATATCTATTATTTCGGAGTGTGCATTTCTTAAACTTCACCAACAATAACAAACATTTATTAAGCCCGCACTGTGCTAGATATGTCATCCCATTTAATTTTCAATGCAATCTTATTTGAAAGATAAGAAAACAGGCTTAAGTTTTTTGCAAAAAGTCCCACAAACTATGTGTTACAAACAGGATCTGAACCTACATCAATATAACATCAAAGCCCATAACCACCTCAGTATATTGCCTCCCATTACATTAAGCCAATCTATGATTACTGATGTATATTATGGACATAAAGATACTTGTACAACCTAACTTAAAGTAAGCATCAAACCATAGAGCATCAATCTTAAAGAGTTCTTAAAGAGGACTTATAGGAGTGATTATCTTTTTAATAAACTTCTAATTCAACAAGATATACTCTATCAACAAAAGAATAAGTGGTTTTTTCTTCTCTTTATTTAATGTATTTCCCATAATTCGTTTTATAATGAAAAATTCTTTAATCACTAAGTCAATTTTAGTTTCAAATGAATTTTTCTAAGGTCAAAAAAGACACTTCAAGTTTGACTAAATTTCTTATGTAAATAAGTTTCTTATTGAGCTTGAAAGAAAAAAATGGTTACTTAATTATCTACAACAGTAAATAACAGCACATTAAAATATTACTATCAAATGTTAAAGGCAACCAATCCATCTGTGGAACAAAATGTTTACCAATATAGAATCAGAAATGCTCAGAGGAAACACAGGTAAGGCCTCAACACTTCCAAATAGTGAATGACAACTCAACACAATCTAGCTGTCCAATTTCATTTTCAGATGTTTGATTTTAGTAACAGAGATGATGGCCATCAATTTTAAAAATTCTCTTGCATGTATGTATCCCCTCCCTCATCTTACCTTCCTTCCACCTCAAATCCACACGGACCACTAATTATTGTCTAACATTTTCTCTACTGGCTCTAGTCCATTTATACTTTCATACTATTTTGGAGTAACATGCAAAATTTGGAGAAATTCAACAATAAAAGCCTGGCAAGTTATTTTGCAAAGTAATTTGGCAGGAAATAAAAATGGTGAAAATGTTTTTCTGCTGTCACCCTTTTCCCAAGCAACACTTGTCAGTACAGACAACTGCTACTCAAGTCACCTAAACCTGATCCAAACAAAGAGAAAACGAATAATTAACAAAAACACCAATATAAAAGTTCCCTTAGGGTGTTTCAAAGGTGGGGTGGAGAGTAGACTGAAATATGCAGTGCTTTTTCTGTGGGATACCTAGTCAACTGACAGAACTGGGGGTTTGTGTAGGAAATGACCCTGGTCTGAACTCTGTGCTGAGCTAGTGAAATGCCGGTGAATTATCGATCTGTCGTGGGAATCCAGTCTCACAAGTTCCTCCCTCCCCTACTGCTACTTCTACTTCCCAGCAGGAACTGAGCGCCCAACTCTTCAACTCCAGCACTAAGCACTTCAGTCACCTCTCCAGGACATCTATGCAGCCCCCACCCCTTTTCACCTGAGATGCTGACGTGGGTAAGCGCTTCTTTTAATAATCCCACCCTGACAGATGGACGATGTGCAGCATATTAACTGCGGTGAAACACTCAGCCCAAATGTGCTCTCAGCTGAAGAAATCTTGCCGAATTGCAGTGTAAATTGCTGCAGATATCCAAATTCATACTTCAAGAGATTAGAACACCAGAAATAGTTTCATTTAGAACACACACACACACACCCCGTTGAAGAGGGTTTTCTTAAACCACATTTGGAGAAAGTGCTGACCCGCACAGACACACACACACATTATCGCCATGCCCTCCTCTCATGCCCAGCTGCCCTGGAAGAGTCTGGGGGAGAGGAAAACAGGAGAAGCGGAGGCTACATACTATATTCATGACTTTGTCTCCCCAAAGTTTCACGCGTACACTACACTCCCACAGCCTGAGCCTCCGGAGAGATAAAGAGAAGAAACAAAAAGGCTCGCGGAGCGGGGGTGGTGGCTTCTGCTGGCACCAGCCCCGACGGGGCGCACGTTCAGGGGACTGGATTTCCCTCTCTCCCCTCCCCCGCCCAGCTCCGATCCGCGGGATTCCTCCCCGCCACAGTCCGCGAACAATGCGGCCCCGGGTCCCCGACCGCCTGCCCCAGGAGCCCCGCCACTCACCACCCAGGTCAGCGCCCCGTTGCCGCCGCCGCCGCCTGACTTGGCCATGGCTGGTGCCTCCCGCTCACAGGCCCCGAGGCCGCAGCCGCCGCTCCCGCCTGCCTGCGTGCCGCTGGGCCCCGCTGCTCCGCACCGACCCCTCCGCTCGCCGCGTTCCTAGCCGCGCCGGCCGCCGCGCCCCATCGCGGAGACCGAGAGCGGACGTCCGGCCGAGCCCGCCGAGGAGGCCGCGCCGCCCGCCGCCCTCAAACTCGAGGCGCGGCAGCCGAGTCGCCCGGGCCTAGCACCGCGACTGAGGAGAAAGCGGAAGGCGGTGACGGCGCCCGAGCAGCGGCTCTGCCTCCTAGCCCGCCGGCGGCGCCACAGCACGCGGGGCCGAAGCCCGGAGGCGCGAGCCGCGAGGGTGTCCGGGTCCCGGGGGCGTCCGGACGTGGCAGGGACGCAGAGGCGCCTTGTCCTTCTCACACTCCGCGAAGGCCAGCCACTCGAGTGGCCGGAGAAGCCGTCCCGGTCGCTGCTGCCGCCCCAAAGGCCTCCTTCGTCGGCCGCACTGCAGCCCGGGTTTCCTCACATTCACACACAGAGAGGGACAATAAACAGAGCCGCCGCCGCCGCCACGGTTGCCTCCCTCTTGTCCGGCATAACACCGCACACACACATTCGCACACCGGGGAGAGAGGGAGGGCGCGGCGGCCGTCCTGGCTGTCAGTCAACGCCCTGCCGTCCAATCGGGGCCTTGTCGCCACAGCCTCTCGGCCAATCCTAAAATTCCAAGCCCCCGGAGGGGCGGGACCCGAGGGGAAAACGTCATTGCGGGTAGCAACTGAAGGGAAGACTTGGGGTTTTTTGTTTGTATGTGTGTCTGTGGGTTTTCCATTTGAAGGGAGAGCGGGGGGCTGCTGTCAAGGGTCAATTGAGGGCGGCAAAGGGAAAGAGTCGAATTGGCCTTGGGTCGATTGTAATCCTCCTAGCATACTGTTTACTTTAAGACCAGCGGGGAAGAGGCGGCGTTTCTTTGCCTGGGGGCTGTAAAGGGTGGGGGTGGGGTGGAGGTGACAGGAAGAGGTTAGGGCCGTCCCAAAGGGAAATTATTTTTAAAGAGCGGTTGTAAACCGCAGGCAAAACGTTGTAGATCACTGGTCCAAGAAGGGCCCCGTGACCCTGGTCCCTCCCCGCCAAGGGCCCAAGTAGCCGCTACTGTCGAATCATCTGCTCAGACCTTCTCTCTCCTTCCTCTTCTCCCTTCAAGCCCAAGAGAGGATATGGTCAGTCTCCAGAAAACTGCTCTTAAAGAACTTAAGTGAGGCACAACGAACGTTCCAGGGAAGGAACACAGGGTGGGCTGAAGGTTCTTTTTCTACTCTTTGTTGACCCTTCTCTCTGCATAACGCAGAGTTGTCACTGTCACTTTTCTCCTGTTCAGAACTGTGCCCCCCTACCTACAAGAGGGCACGCTTAGTTTTTTTTTTAAACTGTTTTCAGTGGCGTTTTCAAATGCACACTAAGGAATAATTTCATTCGCAGTAAAGCTTTCTAAGAACGAAAATTACCCACACAGCAACACCAAAATCTTTGGCAGATGGGAGATGGCTTTACTTCATCCTTTTGAATGTAATTCCACTCAACAAGTATTTATTGGGCTCACATTCTGCCAGGCTGTGCCAGGCTCTGCCATGGGTTCAAAATAAAAGCAGGGACCCTGGTTTCAAGCCATTCGCAATCTGGCTTGTGATACAGACTAAAAGAGAGTTCACCATCAACAAAATGAGTTTTTAAGGGCATGAAGTGCCACCAAAGCATTGTGATAAGAGTTTTTTATAATTTTTTTTTTTTATAAGCGGTATGGCACCTTTGAGAAGAGATGTTTTTATGAACTTCCAACTGTGCATTTCCTCTCAAGGGAAAATAAAAAACGTCTAGGTCACATCTTTCAACTGAATCCAGAGGTGGGGAACTCCAAAACATGGAAATAATTAAAACGTAGTTTTTCTTAATTAGCTCTCTGGTGGCTATGTAAGCATATTGGGGACTTTGGTTCAGAACAGTGAGGTCTTTCTTTACCTTGAACTTGGGGAACAAGCTTTTAAGTCAGACAGACCAGGGCCTAATCTGGACTCTGAACCTGATCAACTTAGTATCCAGACTTGTTATTTAACAAAACCTCAGTCAGAACTTTGTTAAAATGAGTACTTTTTCTCATGTACTTACTGTGACTTTATATCTCCAAATATATATTTATTTTTGAAAAGGGGTAGATAATTTCAGAGGCTGTAAGTTTTTTATAATGATATACGCATTAAGTAGAAGCGAAGCTAGAAAATATATTGCTCTCTTTTTTAAACTTCAGTTTTCAAACAATCTTCAGCTTCACATTTTGAAGTGAATAATGTATTCAAAAGTCAAATAACATTAATTAATGAAAATGATGTTCATCTTTTCAACTTGCCTCATATGTGAGGCATTATTGAGTCCTTTAGCTTTCTTAGTATGAAGAATAAATTTACACTGATAAATTTACTACTTTCATTCATAAGAAAATACTGACTCACCTAAAAGAATGGCAAGTAAGAGTTGTTGAATATAAATGCAAATCAATGTTGTAAAGGGGAGATTTGTGATGAATGGCAGAAGATGATCAAAACTATCTCAGCTTTGAAAGAACTGTTAGTCTTTTTAACCGTGTGCAGCAGACTTAATATATCTTTATGATAAAATGGATTGTGCCCAACTTGAGCACAACTTTCCCTTCTGGGGTTATGTCAAGTAATTTTTATTAAAGTAATTGTAGCAAGAATAGCTACATTAAAAAGCTTCTACTGGGAGTCTGAGGCATATAGATTGCTTGAGCTCAGGAGTTCAAGATCACCCTGAGTAACAGCAAGACCCCATCTCTAAAACAGAGCCTATCATTGTGGTGGGTACCTGTAATCCCAGCTAGCTGGGAGGCTGAGGCAAGAGAATCACTTGAGCCCAAGTGTTTGAGGTTGCTGTGAGCTGTGATGCCACAAGAGTTATGCCCCTCTACAAAGGGTGACAGAACGAAACGGTCTCAAAAAAAAAAAAAAAAACACGTCTATATCAGGTTTGTATTGTTTTTGGATATCACTTACTTTATAGGTCTACATTATATACATGTGCATAAAGACTTAATTTCTACCCCATAGCAAGTCTCAGCCAAAATGAAAACTATAGGAGCTATTTCTATAAACTGGAAGAACAAAGGTCTTTATTTAATCAAATATTGCTGGGTAGCTTCCTTACAGTTTATCCTAACTACTTTAGAATTTTAATTTTTAGATCTTATATTGTAGCAATCAAAAATATTAATTAAATGCATACTTTATTAGGTACTAAGAACCTGGGAATTTAAAAAGGTGATCAAGATTCAGTTTCTCCCCAGAGTTCACACCTGTATTATACAGTTTTTAATTGATCTCTCAGGTCCAAAAGTATTTATTCATTGGCTATTTAATAAACAGCTTACCTTAGGCCAAGCACGGTGGCCCACGCCTGTAATTCTAGCACCCTGGGAGCCAAGGCTGGTGGATTGCCTGAGATCACAGGTTCAAAACCAGCCTGAGCCCTTATCTATCAAAACAGCCAGGTGTCATGGCAGGCACCTGTACTCCCAGCTACTCAGGAGGCTGAGGCCAAAGAATCACTTGAGCCCAAGAATTTGAGGTTGCTGTGAACTATGATGTCACATCACTCTACCAGGGGGAACAAAGTGAGACTCTCTCCAAAAAATAAAATAAACAGCTTACTTCATGAGTCAACCTGTCATTGTACTTTGTACACAGAAGGTAAATTAATCAATAAATTATCTAAGAAGATAGCAACTCAAAAATACACTTCTAGGTATCCAGCAAAATTTAAATAGAGTTTCCGCTTAAATCATGGATTGTTTCAAAATTATGATTCAGCTGGGGGAGGGAAACTAAGCTTTATGCTAGGGAACATTTAAAGAAGTTTATATTTTAAATTCAAACTTTCCTGCCTGTAATTTTACCTCTCCCTTCTCATTGTGTTAGCTTTTATAGATCCTTAATATATATATATAATTGCTAGGCTAAAGACAAGAAAAATCCACATGTCTGGCCTATAATAAATTCAGTAAGTGATTGTTCAAATAATGACTATTAACTGTTATGAGCACCAAAGGTAACAAGTGTTTGTGGATTGCTGAAGGTATCAGTGATAACCACAATCCTGAGCATTATAACCTCTGGGAAGACAAAAGCTAACAGTTTAACTTCTATGTACAATAAATGTGAGATCAGTATTTGTTTTTACTTTTGTTTTACAGAATTTTTTTTTTATATTGTTTTTACCCAAGTAAGCTATACTGATCCTCTGGCAATATTCTACTTAATAGACAGTAGGGACATTTTCACTTATTTTATGTGGTATAGATCAATTAAAATTCAGTGTTCTTAACTGCTCTGCTAAACTATATATTGTGGAGAACATAATTAGCATATGCCTTATTTAAGAAAGCTGTTCTTGGCCCTTGTAAAGGAGTCTAATAATAGGTGGGACTTTTCTCAAGTTCTGAGAAAACCCTGCTTTGGAAGACATTAGATGCTATCATTCACCTACTGTTCACCAACAAAATACTACTCAGTCCTAGCATATGTATTACTAAGTTGTTTTGAAGTTTCTGGTTGCCTAGAGTCATCTGATTCTGTTACTTCATAAGTTTATACGACTCAGATCGAAAGAAATGAGATAGTATTGGTTTTCCTCACTCAACTGAAGTGAGTGGGGAACTGTAAAGCCAGTGCTGTCAAGTTGCTGTCATTCTGTAGTACATTAAAAATTTTAATTTGGGGGGTATGAAGAATGAGAAATATCTATACCAGAAGAACCTAGGAGGTAAATCCTATAAGTTAGAAGAATTTTTGGACAAAACAAAAAAGGCACCTGCAAGTTATCTATAGTAATAATTAAAAATCAGAACTCTGAAAAAACATCTTTTAATGTGTCAATAATGAAAAAACTCACCAGTACATTATTCTCTATTGTCAAATCAGTTCATAGATTAGCCTGGATATCATATGGAACTTATATATTTGTCTATTAGTTTTCTTCTTAAGAAGACTATCAGAATGTGGAAAGAGTCAGAGGAAGACTGAAGAATGCTGACTCCTTAAGCAATCTGGTTTAAATGTTGTTTGGGAAAAGAAAGAACCAGCCTGTTCAGTGAATGGTATGCCACATAGTATATCATAGTTCTAGCTAGTCTTAGAAAGTGCCAGGCATATAGTCAGTGTTCCATACATAAGTGTTTAAAGAATGGATTTGAGGTGTATCAAGAAGCACGTTCCAGTGAAACATTTCATGCACCATCTATGACGGTGCTGAAACTTGACCATGTGAGATTCATTCTTCATGATTCTTGTTTTGTGTTTTCAAGGGTTCTTAAACTTAGTTAACAGATTATCAAAAATGGGTTAAAGCAGGCTGAGTATAGTGGTTCATGCCTGTAATGCTATCACTCTGAGAGGCCAAGGCAGTGGAAAATGCCTATAGTCTCAGCTACTTGGGAAGCTGTGGCAAGAAGATCACTTGGGCCCAGGAGTTTGAAGCTGCTGTGAGCTATGATGCCAGAGCACCCTAGCTGGAGGCAACAGAGAATATGTGTCAAAAAATAACATGAATAATGGATTAAAACGTTATTTCTCTTTAGGTATGAGAAACAGGATAGTGTGAAGAGGGAAGGCAGAAGAAAGATTATGGTATCAGGAGAGAAAAATAAAAAACTAAAGGAGAGAAGAGAGGAGCCAGAGAACAAATCGATCCAATTTTATGAAACTGAGGGAGAAAGGAAACACATTCTTGCTGTGAAAGTTGGATCAACTGTAGCTTTGCCAATGCTTAAGCTTCATTTCATTAAGGAAAACTCCATGTATTGAGAACCTAGTATCTGTTTAGTACAGGACTAGCAGGCCCTTTCACACATACTAACTTTCAACAGCATTAAGAGAGGTAGTATCTTTCTTATTTCAGTCAAGAAAATTAAAAGTCATAGAAAGTCAAAGCTGAGTAAGTAGTGGAACTGAAATTCAAACCCAAGTCTTTCTTACTCCAAACCACACCCTTTTGTCCCACTGCCAAGCTGGCTAACATACTTGGCAATATGGCATATTTGGCAATGTCTTAAGAACTTGGCAACATTGGTGAGTAAGTCTAGCTATTGGCCCTCACTAAAGTCCTTTGGTTGTTAAATTTTATTGTTGAATTGTTGTGACAAATATCTCTAATTTGGATGACTAGAAGTACTCTTTGAAACCAGTCTGAATCTTTGTTTTACCTTGTTACAAAGTAAGTTGCCTTCTGAAGTCCAAAGGATCAAGAAGTACCTGAGGCTCAAGATCTATGGATACTGTTTATCTTTCCATCAATGTGATTTTTAAGCTTTAAAGTCCAAATCCAGTGTGATGATTATAGAAGATACTCAAATATTAATTTTCATATACAGAGGGGAAATATAGATGTTCTGTAGCATTACACCCTTGGATTCATATTGGATATCTTCAAATTCCAAATTCAGAAGATATTGAAAGCAGCATAAAAAGTTTTCAAAGTAAATAGTCAAATGGGGACAATTTATTTGTGGACATTTTAACTGTAAGAATTTGCCTTTCAGTACTCTATATTTATGTATTACATTTTTTGCTTCTCCCATTCCAGTGTTTTGCAAATAATGTCTCCTAGCACACTAGATCTTTGAGGTATAAATGGATATTTTGGAAATTATAAGTCCAAGAAACCATGCACACTAGGGTATAGTACTCATGTATAAAGGATTCATAAAACTTCTTAGCATTTTTAAAGTCTCTGAGCAACCCAGAGGTAAAGAAGTCAAACTTCTCTAACCTTAAAACTATTTTCAGGAATATCTATTAACATCCTTTGGAACATGTTTATAAGTTTAGAAACTATAAACATATAAGAAGCAAAGTACAAAATGACCCATTATTCCATCAGTAAAATAATTACTATTAGTAGTTTGGTAAATATCTTTCCACTCCTTTTGTAAATGCTTAAAAATACATATGTACTTTTCAAAAAGGGAACAATAGGTTCCCATAAGTTATTTAAAATTAAAAATGAATGCCATTCCATCTAAATGGCTAAAATTTTATATACCAAAATAGGGCTGGCGCAGTGGCTCACGCCTCTAACCCTAGCACCCTGGGAGGCCAAGATAGGAGGATCACTTGAGCTCAGGAGTTCAAGACTAGCCTAAGCAAGAGCGAGACCCTGTCTCCACTAAAAATAGAAACATTAGCTGGGCGTGGTAATACATGCCTATGGTCCCATCTACTTTGAAGACTGGAGGAAGAGGATCACTTGAGCCCAGGAGTTTGAAGTTGCTGTGAGCTATGATGCCATAGTACTCTAGCCCAGGGCAACAGCGTGAGACCCTGTCTCAAAAATAAATAACCAAAATACCAAATATTAGTGAGGTTGTGGAACAGCAAAAACTTTCATACACTGCTGGTAGTATATGGCTTTCCACTTTAGAAACCACTTTGGAAAGCTGTTTCTCGATATCAACTAAAGCTGAACATTCACAAATTTTATGAACCAGAAATTCCCTTCCTAAGTACATACAAAAAGAAATGTGGATGTGTATATGTATGTACCAAAAGACAAGAATGCACATAGCAACACTGTTGTAATAGCCCTTAACTAGAAACAATCCAAATGTCCATCAGTGATAGAATGGATATATTGTATATGTATGTGTACAATGTATACAATGTACAATGTACTGTTCAGCAATAAAAATGATTGACAACTATCCTTAACATGTATGAATCTCAAATACAATATCATGCTACGGAAGTCAAACAGAAAAGAATATGTATTATATAATTTTCTTTACATAAAATATTAAAACAGGGAAAACTAATCTATAGTTTTAGAAGTAAAACGATCTGGTTACCTGTGGCAGGAGGATTTTGACTGCTGGTGATTTCTATTTGCTGAACTAAGTGGTAAATACATGACTATGTTTTGAAAATTCATCTAGCTATATGCTTCTGAATTTTCTCTGCATGAATGTTATGTTTTAATAAAAAGTTCACTTAAAAATTGCTGTATTACCAATACTTGACAGAAATAAGATGAGAGTGTATAGAAAAATGAGGACTCTTCAGGCCTCTGAGTTGATCAGTGACTCGGAAGATTTACACTCTGAAATCAGAGCGGTAGGAATACTCTTACCAACTTATTTCACTTACACTTTCCTTTCTTAGTGGATACAAAATGATATAAGATTAAAAAATCTTTCAATAGGTACAAAATAAAATTTATATAATAGAAAAATGAACAACACCCCATCTTGAGCTCTATACATTTATTAATAAAATCTTTAATTACTATGTTTACCTGTATGTCTTCACCCCCTCAAGTAAATCCTTTGATTTTCAGGAAAAAAATATAGAATTTTCATAATGAGAAATAATTATGATATCATTGCCACGTAACTATACATTGGCACTCTGCCAACACTTTACTTGCAATGTTCTACGCCAATCCTCACAAGAATCATATGAATTAGAAATTTTGGTTCCAAAAGTTTTTAAAAGTGTAAATGTAATACCTTCTGGTTGTAAAAGATTAATAATGAAGTGTGGCCAAAAAGACTTGCAAACAGTCTAACATCTTCTCCCTATAGATGTCACTAGTTAACAAGCTGGTGTGTGTTCTTCCAGATCCTTTTTTTGTGTAGACAGAAATACACACACACATGCACACAGAGGAGAGTTCAGTAATTAATGAGATCATATCATAAATACTGCTCTGTGAGTTGTTTTACCTATTTTAACTACACCTTGTGGAAATCTTTCAATGTCTGCACACAGATTTCCCTCATTCTAATAAAGACTGCAGTGATTAGTTCAACATTTTACTACAAGTGAGATTTCTCAAGTTCACCATGAACAAACAAGCTCTCAACTAACGAGGAGCACAATGGACTTTTTAGACTAGAAATTTTTTTACAAAACTCATGCTACAACATTGTAGAAGGTTTATCAGCATTCCTGGCTTCTACCCACTAGAAGCCAACAACATACCACTGTCATTGGCATCATTACCATCACCACCATTCCTATTGTGACAAATAAAAATATCTTTATTTTGTCTAGAGAAACAAAATTCTTAGCTTCCATCACCATCAAGGACCACTGGTACAGAAGGATATTTATCTTGTCTTTGACAATGTAAAAGGGACTTGTGAACATCTTGGTATTATTATAAACTACATTTTGTAGATGAGGAAACTGAGCCTCCTATAAGAAGTAGAGAGCCAAGTCCCACTGCTGTAAGTAGTAAAGGTGAAAGGTGAACACAGTTCTCTCTTCTCCAGAGTTTGTGATCTTAATGTCCTTTCCAATTCTCTTATTTTACTACCCACAAGGTTGTTTTAGAGACCACTCTAAAGGAGACAGAACAGCGAATATCAGTACTTGTTCAGAGTAAAAAATACTAAAATATCAGGTGGTGCCTGTGGCTCAAGGAGTAGGGCGCTGACCCCATATACCAGAGGTGGCAGGTTCAAACCCAGCCCCAGCCAAAAAAAAAAAAAAAAAGTAAATAATAAAATACTAAAATATCTTAGCTCTGACATTCTTCAGCTTATGACAGATCCAGGAGTTAAAACTTTTTAGCTTTCTTGAACGTGCCTGTAACATAAAATGTCCTTTGCTTTTAAACATTTAAACTAAATAGAAAACTTCAAGATTTTTTTAAAAGATAGCTAATAAAGTATCAGTTAACATGTTCAACTACAAAAGTTCCCTGAGAGCTAACCTAGTTTATAATGATAATAGGTCCAGGGTGAGGGTTCTAAACCTGTATGGGCCAGGTAGCTTTGCTATTGTCTTCATCATTAAAGAGTGGAGATGTGTATCAAGCTTGTATTACATACAGTAGCACACTGCTAGTCCATCATACTCCAATACTGGGCAGTCATCTTGGAATCTCAGACAACAAGACAAATAAAGCAACCAATGTAGAGCAAAACAAAAGCAAAATTAATATAGCTATTAATATTGATCGCATACTTAGTATAACAGTTATTTAAAAGTTTTTTCATGTATTATAAAAATTCATTTCACAAATATTTATTAAGCACCTACTATGCATCAGAAGGGGCACCAGATGTTACAGATATAAGAATAAAGTGGAGAGATAGCATGCATCTCTGAGGCATATGGAAGAATGACATTAAACAACTAGTTACATAAATGAATAATTGTAATTAGTGGGGGAAGACAATGATGCAGGAGTTGGAGGCTTCCTAAGAGGATGTTAAGCTCTGAACATGGAATATGAGTTATTAATAACATTTCAAGTCTAACATATGGCATGTGTAAAAGTCTCAGGCAGGATGAAGCATGGCACAGGAGAAGTGAGAAAAGACAACTATAGCTGAAGAGAGGAAGACCAAGGCCAGATCAAGCAGGGCCTATTGGGTCAAGTTAGAGGTTTTTATCTTTGCCCCCTAAAAACAAAACAAAAACATGCAATGGCAACCATTGAAGAATTTTAAGCAGTGGTATGTCATAATTACATTTGGTATTTCCTATTTTATTGGCCATATTATTAATATTATCCCATTCTTACGGAAAAGAAAATCAGAGACCAAGCCTTTAAATTTTCTCTGTATAAGGAATTATGAAACTTCCAGTTAAACAATGAACCAAATCCTTGAAAGCCTAACAGAGGATATGTTTCTGATTCTGTTTCCATTTTGTTCTTTAATTTCACACTTGTAAAATGAGAATATTTCTTCTGATGAATAATTTGATGAATATGATGAAGAGGATTTGCTAGTAGAGTTCTAAGTACAAAAAATACCCAGTGAATCTAGTATTAAATCCAGGTAACCAACATTTATGGGCTATCATTTTAAAATTTGCTTCCCTGAATACATCATTCATAAATTCATAGCTTTCTTATATTACCAGTGGTGAATAGATTTTCATAATATCTGAGTTGACCCTTCCCAGATTTCAGATAATCCCATAATGATTGCTTCACTTGATTATGGACATCTGACAATACCTAATAGAAAAACCTGAAGTATTTTGCCCTTACCTCAATGGTCATGAATTTCTCTCAGAATTGTGTCATTCTGCATGATTCTTGCCCTGAAAATAAGCTATCTTCCTCTTCCTTTTTTCACATTTTAACTCTTGTTTATTCAATTGTCTCCAGTAACCAACTTCAAAGGAAAAGATTTCACAGCTGTTTTAATTCTTTGACCTCAATTTTACAGGTTTCATTTGTTAGATAATCCTTTCAAAGGATAATCTCTCTGGCTCTTTCATTCATTCATCTATAAAATGACAGGGGTTTGGATTTGGTATCCCTTCCAATTAAATATTTCTAGGAATTATTTTTTACTCTTCCCATTATTTGAATGTAAGGGTAATCATTTGAGAGAGATGACCAATTAGTTGCCTTCTCCCTTCAAAGCTTGTTTTGAGAACCTTCTTTCTCTGTAACTTGATACCAAACATCTCATATTTTACTCACACTGTTGGCTTCTGAAAGAATGAATACAGCCAGGCTTCCTCCAACAGCACTGAATGAGAGCATCCATTGTTTTCCAGTAGGGTTCAAAATTAAATATTCTAGTTTCACAACTAGGGGAGAGACAAAGAGACATGTGACTAGATCCATGTTGTGCCTGGTTTAGGTAAGGTCAAAAATGCCTTTGCCTGTTTAAAAAATTATTTTGCCCTTTCATTAAAGTGTCCTCTTCAAAGGTCACAGGGGAAAAGGTCACATTTCTGAAAGACTATTGTTTTACCTAACTTCAGTCATCTAACATCTCTTGCCCCTGGAGACAGCTGTACCTTCAATCTCAACAAAAGAAATACCTCAGAGTTAGAACTGCTCAGGCCCTGAGTGAGCTGACTATTCATTTCAGTCTTGGTGAAGAAGGGCCATCCAGATTTTCCCTGGCCCTTAAAGGTCTCCACATAAACTGGATAAATTTTTATGGAAATGATTTTTTTTTTCTATTTCTAAAGCTCCCTTGTTCTACCCCTTGACTTTATGTTAAATTTTCACATCTGTTTAAAACAAGTCACAGGATCATTTGCTAATGACTCAAGTCATATGAAGGTCAAGAATTAAAAACTAATGCCATACCCTCCTAGGAACTTGCTATAAATATATTTTCACAGGGGAAATTGTCCATAGTAGCCCCCCACTCTGGCCAAAAAAAAAAAAAAAAAAAACCTATGGAAATTGTAATAATAAAGACATATAGTCACATTTTTTATGCATTCCTGGGCCTGAATTCTATTGACTTTTTTTTCATCTATTTACTCAGTATCCTTGTAACTAACTGGTCTCCTTCTTCCTAACACCAGAGCTAAATGCAAGAAAGCATGAAAAATCTAAGGTTGATGCCTTAATCCCCCTAGAAAGTGGGCAAAATAGAATTACATAGAAGAGGTGTAATGGAATTGATCATGCAAACATTAAAAAATCAAAATCATTAGGAAAAAAAATCACCTATTCAAAACAGATCATCATACTTTCTCACTGCTATCCATGACAAAGCTCCAAAATTTCTTTAACTAGAAATGATGCCTTTCATTCCACATTTAGAGAAAACAGAAAAATTATAAATATCACTGTTACAGGTAACTTAAGTCAATTTTGTTTTACATGACATTTCCAGAAAGTTACTTTGTTACAACAGAAGTTTGTGTTTCAGAGAGGGAGGAGGAAATAAGTTACAGAGGAAGCCCCAGGAGAGAGAACACTGGAGACTAACTTCACTTGACTCTGATCCAAGGTGAAACTCTTGAATTCACTCCTTTTAAGCAGACTCTAAACTGGCTCCAAAATTCAATCTCCAGTGTTCTTTTAAATCAGGCACAAATCTCCAGGGCTGGACTTGAAGGAACATAGGTAAAGTCTATGTAAAAAGGGAATTATAACTACCACACTCCTCTTCTAGAAAATGAATCTGTTTATACTTGAGGTATGTATATACTGTGCTATGCATTTTAAAAATGAGATAGCTATGAAGACCATTTTGAAGTGATGAAACTAAAGTTTAGAGAGGCCATGAAATATGTCCACTATTATTCAAGTAATACAAAGTTGGAATTCAAATATATGTATGCCCAACACCTCAGGCCATGTCCTTTTTTCATACCTCACCTTTCTAATGTAATCTTAAAGTTACTGTTTCCATATTTTTCTAACAGCTCTCCCATCCTCATTTCTCTACCTCTAAATACCCTACTCTTACCATTATAGAATATCGATGCAAACATTTAGTTAGTAAACCTCTACTTAGAATACTTGACTGAAAGAAAACATCCAACCAAAGGCAGTATTTTACTGGCTGAATTTATTGTTTTTTATTTTTAGATATGGGGTCTTGATATGTTGCCCAAACTGCAGTTCAGTTGCTATACGCAGGCAGAACTCAAAGCTTCAAGCCATCCTCTGGCCTCAGCATCCTGAGTAGCTGCCACTACAAGCTACTGCACCAGGCTACCAATTGAATTTAAATGACACCTTGAAAAAGAACTATTTTTACTGGCAAGTAAAGTGCATTTTGTAATAGATATCATGACCAACCATTAATATCTACTATTGGCAAAATTCTGAAGTAGCTTATGTTTGCCTTTGAAGATCAGCCACATAAATTCCGTCTTTTATCACATCTTAAGAAGGATCTGAAAATCATTTGCCTTCAAGATGAAATGCTTCAGAATAAATGAAGGACTTGGCTTGTTATAGGATTTAAAGCTTCAAAGTGCTGTCTGATTTCTCAGACCCTCCTATAAGTTTATAGGTATCATGAACACATTACATACACAGAATTTCCCAAAATTATTTGACCACAAAATACTTTTCTTCACATGAAATTTCAAGGAACGCATTTTGGGAAATGCTGGCTCACAGGCTACCAACCATGTTTTCCCTGTAATAGTTTCATTTTCCTCCATCAGTCCTTAAGGAGTAATAACCATAAATAAACGATCAAAAATAAAATAAAAACAATTCCATTTACAATAATATCACAAAGAATACTTAAGAATAAGTTTAACAAAAGAAGTGAAAAACATTCTGACACTATAAAATATTATGGAAAGAAATTAAAGAAAATATAAATAAATGAAAAGACACACCACGTTCATGGACTGGAAGACAATATTGTTAAGAACGCAGGCAGGCTGGGTGTGGTGGCTCATGCCTATAATCCTAGCACTTTGGGAGGCCAAGGCAAGTGGATTGCTTGAGCTCAGGAGTTCAAGACCAGCCAGAGCAAGACACTATCTGTACTTCTAAAGATAGAAAAATTAGCCAGGCATTATTGCAGGCACCTGTAGTTCCAGTTATTCAGAAGGCTGTAGCAGGATCACTTGAGCCCAAGAGTTTGAGGTTGTTGTGAGCTATGACATCATGGCACTCTGAGGGTGACAAAGTGAGAATCTTTCTCAAAAAAAAAAAAAAAGGCGGCAGCAATACTCCCCAAATAAATCTATAAATTTAGCACACTCTTTAGCAGAATCTCAGCTAGCTGCTTTGTAGGAATTAATATGCTGATCCTAAAACACATAAGAAACTCATAAGAGAGCTAGAATAGCTAAAATAATCTTGAAATAGATGCATAAAGTTGGAGGATATACATTTCCCAATTCAAAAACTTACTACAAAGTCACATTAATCAAGAAGGTACAGAACTGGCGTACGATTGGACATACAGGTCAATAGAATACAGAATCCAGAAATAAACTCAGATGTACAGTCCATTGATTTTCAGCAAAGGTGCCAAGATCATTCATTAAAGAATGATCTTTTCGACAAATGGTGAAAGAACTGGACAGTCACATGCAAAACACTGAAGTTGGACCCTTATTTCATACGATATACAAAAAAACAAAAACTCAAAGTGGATCACAGACCTAAATGGATGAGTCAAAACTATAAGGCCCTCAAAGAAAAACACAGGAGTAATATTTATAACACGGATTTAGCAATAAATTTTTACATATAACACCAAAAACATAAGCAGCAGCAACAACAAAAATAGATAAATTGGATTTTATAAAATTAAAAACTTATGTACTGGAGGATACAATCTATTCTAGACAATGAAAAACAATCCACTAAATGGAAGAAAATATTTGCAAATTATAACTCATAGCTTGTTTCCAAAGTATTTAAAGAAGTCTTGCAATGTCCAATGAGAAAAAGATAATTAAATTTTAAAATGGGCCAAGGATCTGAATTGACAAATCTCCAAAGATACACAAATGGCCGATAAACATATGAAAAGATGCCAAATATCACTGGTCATAGGGGAACGTAAATCAAAATCATATTGAGATAACGCTTCACACCCTCAAAGATGGCAGTCATCAGAGATGATAAATATTGGTCAGGATGTGGAACAATCAGAACACTCATTACTCCTGGTAAGGAATGTAAAATGGCATAGCCACTTTGGAAAACAGTCTGACAGTTCCCCAAAATTTAAACACTGAATTACTATTTGACTCAGCAATTCCACTCTTAGGTATACTTAAAAGAATTGAAAACATATGTCCACAGGAAAGTTTGTACATAGATGTTCACAGCAGGATTATTTGTAGTATCCAAAAGGTGGATACAAGCCAGAGGCCATCAACTGATGAGTGAATAAACAAAGTCTAGATTATCTATACAATGGGATATTATTTGGCCAGAATAGGAATAAAGTACTAATACATGCTACAATATGGATGAATTTTAAAAACATTATGTTACATGAAACAAGACACAAAAACCATATCTTATGTGATTTCATTTATATAAAATATCCAGAATAGGCTACTATAGAGAGATGGAAAATAGGAATTAAGGTTGGGGGAAGTGGGGAATGAAGGATTGGGACCAATAGTTTAAGTGTATTAAGATATCTTTCTGAGTTGATGAAAATGTTCTAAAGCTGATCATAGTGAAGGTTGCACAACTCTGAACATATTTTTTGTATACTTTAGGTGAATTATATAGTATATGAATTATATCTCAATGAAGCCATTTCCCCCAAAAGTCTCTACCACAAGTGTCAAAATCTGGTCACTGGAATAGTGCCTTCCATAGAACTGTTCATTATTGGTCCATACATGAAGAGGTAAAGAGCTTATACCACAATATAAAATCAAAACAAGACTTTCTCGAAAAGGTTGTATTAACAGTTTGTTGGTTATCTTTTTTTTTTTTTTTGAGATGGAGCCTCAAGCTATCCCCCTTGGTAGAGTGCCATGGCATCACAGCTCATAGCAACCTCCAACTCCTGGGCTCAAGCGAGTCTCCTGCCTCGGCCTCCCAAGTAGCTGGGACCACAGGTGCACGCCACAATGCCCGGCCATTTTTTGGTTGCAGCCATCATTGTTGTTTGGCGGGCCCAGGCTGGGGCCCCCACCACCTTAGGTGTAAGTGGCTGGCACCTTAGCCCATTGAGCCACAGGCGCCGAGCCATTTTGTTAGTTATCTTAAGGTAACGTATCTCATACATAGACTCTTGTGAGTAGCACTGACTTACAGCATCTCACACAACAGAATGGTTTCCAGTGTCTTTGGTGATTGTGGCTTTTGAGACTAATGTGAGAAGGGCAAGTAATCCTTTAAGAGTGGCTACTCCAGAGTTTTCACATGCCATGAGGACATGAAGGAAAGAAGAGAGCTGTCAGGAAGTGCCAGATTTGGGAGCCGAGATTGGGTATAGAAGAGAGCTCTGAAACAGAAAGAATAGGAACAGAAATCCAAAGCTAACTCAAGAGCTGGAAGATGAGCAAGAGAACTAAGACAACAGCAACAATGATGCATTCAAATTTGGCTTCTTTAAGAAGCATTTGCAGAGCTGAAAAATGTGGGCACCAAACTGCCCCCTCACCCCCCGTTGAGATACAAAGAATCTGAGGTGAAAGAATCTCTACACTAAGCACTCCAGACAATTCCATTGTAAGTGGTCCTTGAACCCCATGTTAAAAAAATGAACTAGAGGAAGAAGCAGAAAATAATGCACTTAGCAGTGGATAATTTTACAGAGATTGTATGATATTTTATGGAAATGAATACTTGATAGTCACAGAAGAACTCTTAAAAGTGTGTTAGTTTTTTTAAAAAGAAAAATCTATGCTTAACTATTTTGTAATAAGCTTTTGACTTATTCTAACTCTAATTAGAAATCAGGACCTCAAACAATTCCCATTTTTAATTCAAACTTTAAATGTAGAATATAGTAATAAAGGATATTATGATGCAATAATAAAATTAAGTAAAAGCTACAGTTAAAATGATTTTTAGCACTTCTCAATGTGGAATTGGAGCGGTATAGTTCACCAATGTGTTACAATTAAAGTAATTTCAATTATATTAAATATGTTAGAATGAGAGCTACAGAGTTCAAGTTTGAGAGCTACTAACAGGAAAGCCAGGCCTTGAATATATCAACCAACCTACAAGTATTTATTGAACACCAACCACATAACCATCATTATACAGGCACCATAGAAAAGACAAATTTAAAGCATTGTCCTTGGCTCCAAGGATATTATAAATATGGAGACAAGGCATTTAATAATAAATGAGAATCATTTATTCATTCAGCAAACATTTACTGAGTACCTGCTAGGATGAAGACTGATGAAAGTGAAAGAATTATTTTGTATTATCTTTCCTGTATGGCTTTTTTGCAGATCTAAAATATTTTATAACGTATGATTTTAAGTACTAATTAAATTGTTAAGTGTTGGTGATAACTGCTAATACTATTGATTTCAGGTTTTTGAAAATAATACAACACTCATGCAGATTAGAATTAACACTAATTGAAGATTATGCCTTCACCTGTGCTTAAAGTCAAAAAATCTGGTAACTACTTTTGCTTTTAATTACTTGTATTTACTTGTCCTTTCAAAGTACCTTTAGTTTGAATTTGTCATTTCATTTATTCTGGTACCTGATGAACATACCATCTAGTATTGTTTCATTAAGACTTACATATGTATTTCATGTCTCCAGAGTCAAGAGAAGACACTGGACATCATGGCTCTTTGTATCCCCATTACACAGCACTGCTTCCTAAAGATTGCTAATAATGTGATTCATTCAAATATAAAAGAATCTTTTTACAAGCACAGTATAATTGGACAGGTATATACTTAGGCTATGAGATCGCCATATTATTTCAAAGTTTTACTGAATAGTTGTTTCTAAGAATGTGGGTAATGTCTTATTCAAAAGAAATATAAAATGTGAAATAACGGGATTACATTGTTTAACTGAGAATGATGATAATTGGTTTTCCTGATCAAAAAATGATTTGATTTTTGGATCAGTAAACTCCATGTACTTGTTCAGAAGAAAAGCCATGCGTTGCACAGGAAGATTAGCCAAGCTCCTGTGCAGGGTGGGGCTTTGGCAGTAGAAATTTGAAAGCTAGAGCAAATGTTACAGAAACAAAGGAGACATTTAATTAAAAGAAAGGAAGCTGGGTGTGGTGGCACTCTGGGAAGACATCAGAGGATTGCTGAGACCCCCATCTGTACCGAAAATAGAAAAATTAGCTGGATTGTGGTGGGCACCTGTTGTCCCAGATACTTGAGGCGGAGGTAGAAGTATGTAACTCGAACGTAGGAGTCTGAGGTTGCCATGAGCTAGGCTGATGCCCAGCACTCTAATCTGGGCAATAGAGAGAGACACTGTCTCAAACAACAAAAAAAGAGAAGAGAGAAAGGGAAAAAAAATTATTTCAATGCACCTAGTTTAACTTTTATGTGTTTAGGAAAGACTTTAAACTGATATAGGGTAGTATTTTTTTTCTTTGATGTTAAGCATATGCCAGTATTGAGTAGCTGAATTTCTGTTTCAGCCTTTAGAAACTGTAACAGCTTGGGCAGAGCCTGTGGCTCAGCCTCATATACCAAGGCTGGCACGTTCAAACCCGGCCCTGGCCAAAGTGCAAACAAAAAAATAGCTGGGTGTTCTGGCGGACACCTGTAGTCCCAGCCTCTTAGGAGGCTGAGACAAGAGAATCACCTAAGCCCAGGAGTTAGAGGTTGCTCTGAGCTGTGGCACCACAGCACTCTACTGAGGGTGACAAAGTGAGACCTGTCTTTTTTTTTTTTTTTTAGGCAGAGCCTCAAGCTGTCACCCTGGGTAGAGTGCCATGGCATCACAGCTCACAGCAACCTCCAACTCCTGGGCTCAAGCGAGTCTCCTGCCTCCGCCTCCCAAGTAGCTGGGACCACAGGCACCTGCCACAACGCCCAGCTATTTTTTGGTTGCAGCCGTCATTGTTGTTTGGCGGGCCTGGGCTGGATTCAAACCTGCCACCTTACGTGTATGTGGCTGGCGCCTTAGCCACTTGAGCCACAGGCGCCGAACTGAGACCTGTCTCCTAAGGTGGCTCACTGAGTAGGGCACTGGCTCCATATACCGAGGGTGGTGGGTTCAAACCCTGCCCCAGCCACACTGCAACAAAAAAACAGCTGGGCATTGTGGCCGGTGCCTGTAGTCCCAGCTACTCGGGAGGCTAAGGCAAGAGAATTGGCTAGGCCCAGGAGTTGGAGGTTGCTGTGAGCTGTGTGACACCACATAACACTACCAAGGGCAATAAAGTGAGACTCTGTCTCTAAAACAAAAACAAAAAACCCCTGCGTCAGCTGTGTTTGACCCCTCTTGGCCAAGTGTGTATCATAACTTGTACCTACCTTCGGTTCTGTGCGTTCTTTACTTTCAGTCCATCAGAAGTCTACTCCAGTCTTCAATCCCCTGTCCCTTCTCATCAAACCAATAGCTTCTTGGTTCAACTTTTCCTTCTAACCTCCTCATCTTCCCACTCCTCCTTTTCCTCCTACTGAACTGGACTGGCAAACCCCAGTCCTGGCTGCAATTCACTGGGACCTCCACTCTGACCCAGGCCTGCTGAGTGGTGCTGGAGTAAATGGCTAAACCCACCTCCTACACAATGATTAACAGCATCAGCTTCACCTGGGTTCTTGTAGGGCTGGCAGACTGGAAGCCCTGCCCCACATCCACTGAATTAGGATCTGCATTTTAACAAGAGCCCCAGGTGATTCATATGTACACAGCAATTGATCAATCATTAACACTAGTGCAAACTAGCCTGAGAACAGCTGGACATCCTAGACAGCTCTGCATGCCATCCCATTCCCTGAGGTGGCAATTTTGAACATTATCCTCTTTGGAAATTTGTCCATAACTTTTCTCTTATTACCTATAGAAAGCTTCAGGAAGAAAGTTGTTTGCTCTCCTCACTGCCTAAATCCCACCCCATCACAATTTCACTTACCTCTATGCTGACTCCTCCCTCTCCTCAGCACAAGAGGTGGCTTTCTCACAGATTGTGGTCAATTCTTCATCTGTACCCTCAAATCCATCTCCATTTCCTAGGGTTCAATCCACCAAGAGACAAATATAACCTGTCCTTTTCATTTAAAGATGCTTCTGTTATTGCCTCAACTAACTCCAGTTTTTCACCGCCAGTTTCTACCCTCACCATCTCAACTCTGATGCAATTGTCCCTTTCACTGCTCTGAGGAATTGGTCTCACTCCAGAGCATTAGACACCACTTGCCACTCGCTCACTGGGGTCCTCCACATAGTTTACTTTCCAGACACCTCTCCCTGTGGTTTTGTTTTCCAGTCTCTGACTCCTCCTTCTAAGTCTCCTTCCTGAATCCATTTCCTCCACCTGGTATTCCCAAAGGTGTGTCCTTGGCTTTTCCCTTTCTTCATTCCTCCCCGCATATCTCACCACCTTTTGTGCTCTATAGTGATGATGGCCAATCTGTAGCCCAGACTTCTCTCAAAAATCTGCATTATTAAACTGCTGTATGCTGTTATACTTGAATGTAACTGAAACCACTCTAAGTCAGGGAGTCCCAAAGTGATTTCGTTGTGAAATGAAAGCACCTATGTGAGCCAGTTTTAGGTGCTGGGAACACAGTAATAATTAAGCATCACCTCCCCCCCCAGTTTCTGAAGCTTTTATGGTAGCTTTTATAGACATTAAGCAAAAAAAAAGGTATCAGGAGGTGGTGAGGGTATGAGAAAAACAAAGGCAGGTAAGAGAGAGAGAAGGTGCTGGAGCCAAGAAAGCAGAGGAAGGCGTGTTCTTTTGTTTAAGATGTTCAGGAAAGACCCCTTTCATTTGAGTGAAGACCTGGAAAATGTGAGGCAACAAGTCATGGGGGGAGAGAATTTCAGGAGGAAAGGAACGGCGAGCGCAAAAGCCTGGGGCAGAAGCACGGTGGTGGATCCCAGAAACAGGGCAGAGTGGGAGAGATAGTGACCTGGGGATAGGTCTTGGGAGGCAGCAGCGGCCAGGTGGTACAGGTTTAGCAGCTGTGGGGAGAATGTTGCTTTTACAGCTAATGGACTAGGAGCCATTCGAGTTTTGAGTAAGGGAGTGACATGTTCTGACTTGATTTATAGCCACCCGAACTCTGCACTCCCAGCCTGCTTCTCCTCATGTTCTGTGTCTCAATGAAAAGCCCTTGCATCATCTGACCCTCATGATTCCCATTCTCTCTCTCTCTCTCTCTCTCTTTTGGGACAGAGTTTCACTGTCATTCTCAGTAGAGTGCTATGCCATTACAGCTCACAGCAACCTCAAACTCCTGGGCTCAAGCGATTCTCTTGCCTCAGCCTGTCAACCCCTGGCTATTTTTGTGTTTGTTTGTTTAGCAGGCTTGGCCCAGATTTAAATCCACCAGCCCTCGTGGCCCACACCCTAACCGCTGAGCTACAGGCCCGAGCCCTCTCTGTCTTTCTCTCTTTTTTTTTTTTTAGAGGCAGGGTTTCTGTCACCCAGGCTGGAATGCAGTAATGCAATCATAGCTCACTCCAGCCTCATACTCCAAGATTCAAATGATCCTCCCACCTCAGCCTCTTGAGTAGCTGGGACTATAGGCTTATGCCCCACTCCTGGCTTTCTTAAGTTTCCCTCAATCTAATACTCCATTTTCATTGTTAAGGTTCATAGTCCCTCAATATAATACTCCAGGTTTAAATACATCATTATTTTATATAAGTAGTCCTGGTTATTAATAGCTCACAGTCCATAAGGCTATAACCATACCTTTTAAAATTAATTTGCCAAATCCAACAAACAGTAGGAGTCCTACCAAGTGTTGTAAGAATTCCTTTGGTAGATGTGGAGAATTGGTTCCAGGAGCCCCTGCTTGGATTGTATGCTCCAATCCATACATACTTAAGTCTCTCAGTCCACCCTATGGGACCCACTTACACAAAATGTTTGCCCTCCATATGTAATTGGTTGAAAAAAAATCCACAGATAAGTGGACCCACACAGTTCAAGCCCATGTTGAAATCCTTCAAATTTAATGATTGATTTGTTGAAAAACAAATACAGCAATTATTTTATAATCAATGCAACAAAGGTCTTAAATAGTTGGGGTTTTGTAAAAATGTATTTATCACAAAGCAGGGAATTTCTTTTGTGATCTGTTAGAGATCAGAGGGGACTTCAATGTGAAGTACAAAAATCATCATTTCACTGAACAGGAAACTGAAGTGATAGATTCAGATCACACAACTCCCAGGAACATCAACTGTCTTCTGGCTCCTTGCTTTTTCCACTTTAATATATCCCTAAAGAAAAACCAAGTCTCAACAGGTATATCTTTATTTTTGACAACCTGTGTTGAAGAAATAAAAATCAATCATCATTTTGTTATTAATTTTTTTATTTTATTTTTTGAGACAATGGCAGGACACATTAACTGCAGAGACAGGGATGAAGCATGGCCAGAGCCCTGGGAACCAAGCTCAGAGAAGTGCTCTAAGTCTAAGAAACCATGGTAGTCAGAGCCACGTTACACCAGTGTGGGAATCTGCCCCACAGTCTGAAGTCTTCTCAAATAGCTCAGCCCTTCAGGCTAAGTGTAATCATACCTAATCCTATTACTCTTTCCTAACTGAAGCATATGATTTTTACCTACTCAATATGCCATTTTTTTCATATCAACCTCAAAGAAAATCAACAGTCCTTTTGTGGTCCACCTTTCAAAAGGCATACATTCAGGATAATGTCTTAAATACAAAATATTCACATGGTGGGAGGGATAGAAAGACGGTATACAGAAGCTTGGAAAGAGTGTGCATATTCCAGGAAGACTGGTTATTCAGGAAATTTAAAATGTATACCAGTGGATAGAAAACAGCACACCTAGGCACTACTTATCCAAATGACTCTCCTTATCCCAGGCCCATATCTGGCATCATTAATTACACCTAATAAATGAGTGAACATGTCCCATCCTGCAATCCTGAACTTCTGCATACAATAACTTAGATCATAAAGTTACTGATGAAAGCATGAGACGATGCCAGCCTGAAACTTTCAATGCTCTGGGCTCTAATTAGATGTGGATGAGAGAAAGAGGCAATGGATTCTATATTTTTGGCTTTTGATTTCTTGGTATTTTTTTGTTTTTTCCTCCAGGAATCTTCAGGTCTTGACTATTGACAGAGATACAGATTTGACAGAGAAGTAAGTGAATACCGGTGGGACATCTAAGTGAATATCTTCCTTAGATAGGAGGACAAGAGTCTGTAACTCAGGACAGAGGCATGAGCTGCTGATCAAAGTTTCCAGCATGCCAGCATAGGTTTACCAGGGGATGCCTTAGAGTAGATGCCTTGACCCAGGAAGACCACACAGAATAGCACAGGCTGTAGGGCAGGTGGGATGATCTACTTGACTGTGTCACTTTCACCAGAAGCCTGGCAAATAGCAGGTGGAACAGGAGAGAACAGACCACTTGAAGATCTAGGCTGAGTAGAAAAGGAAGCAAGGCCATGAAAGATCTGACAGGTTTGGAGAAAAGAAAGAAGTCAAGGGATTGGTTGTAGCTACAAACGTACTGCTTAACATTCCTCTAAAAATTCATACATCCTGGGCGGTGCCTGTGGCTCAAAGGAGTAGGGTGCCAGCCCCATGGGCCGGGGGTGGTGGGTTCAAACCCAGTCCTGGCCAAAAACTGCAAAAAAAAGAATTCATACATCCCATATGAAATGATGCCAGGGTTTTAGCCTTTGGTCTCTGACCTAACAAACTAACTATCTGGTAGACATGTTAAGAGGACTCCCCAAAACACACTTCCTTCAAGGATTATACATCAGATCAATAAATCAAAAAGTTAGTTTTTTGAAAAGGTCAATAAAATAGATAAACCGTTGTCTAATCTAACCAGGAAAAAAAGAGTAAAATCTCTAATTTCATCAATCAGAAATGCTAACGATGAAATAACAACAGACTCCTCAGAAATTCAAAAAATCCTTAATGAATATTGCAAGAAACTCTATTCTCAGAAATATTGCAAGAAACTCTATTCTCAGAAATACGAAAATCTGAAGGAAATAGACCAATACTTAGAAGTATGACACCTTCCTAGACTTAGCCAGAATGAAGTGGAAATTTTGAACAGGCCTATATCAAGTTCTGAAATAGCATCATCTATACAAAATCTCCCTAAAAAGAAAAGCCCGGGTTAACATAGCCTTCACTGCATTTTCTTAGTAATTGTGTTAAGACATTAATATCAGTAAATTTTAATTAACTTAGTAAATTTTAACCAGCTTGATGAGAATATTTCAAATTGTATATTAAACCAGCACATTGTACCCCATGATTGCATTAATGTACACAGCTATGATTTAATAAAAAAAGAAAAAAAAAAGCCCAGGACCAGATGGCTATACATCAGAATTCTACCAAACCTTTAAAGAGGAACCAGTACCTATATTACTCAGCCTTTTCCAAAATATAGAAAAAGAAGGAATACTACCCAACACACTCTATGAAGCAAACATCACCTTGATCCCTAAAATAGGAAAAGACCCAACAAGAAAAGAAAATTATAGACCAACATCACTAATGAATACTGATGCAAAAAGATTCACCAAGATCCTAGCAAACAGTATCCAACAACACATCAAACAAATTATACACCATGACCAAGTGGGTTTTATCCCAGGGTCTCAAGGCTGGTTCCGTGTATGTAAATCTATAAATATAATTAATCACATAAACAAATTAAAAAACAAAGACCATATTATTCTCTCAATTGATGCAGAAAAAGCTTTTGATAATATCAGGCTTTCATAATCAGAACACTTAAGAAAATGGGTACAGAAGGGACATTTCTTAAGCTGATAGAGACTACAGCAAGCCAATATCGTCTTTTATGGAATTAAATTGAAAATAATTTCCACTCAGATCAGGAACTAGGCAAGGTTGCCCATTGTCTCCACTGCTTTTTAATGTTGTAATGGAAGTCTTAGCCATTGCAATTAGGCAAGAAAAAGTGATCAAAGGTATCCATATAAGGTCAAAGGAGATCAAACTTTCACTCTTTGCAGATGATATGATTGTATATCTGGAAAACTCCAGGGATTTTACTACAAAACTCTTAGAAGTGATCAAGGAATACAGCAGTGTCTCAGGTTACAAAATCAACACTCATAAATCTGTAGCCTTTATATATACCAACAACAGTCAAGTTGAAAAAAACAGTCAAGGCTCAGCGCCTGTGGCTCAAGTGGCTAGGGCGCTAGCCACATGCACCTAAGGTGGCGGGTTCGAATCCAGCCCAGGCCCGCCAAACAACAGTGATGGCTGCAACCAAGGGATAGCTGGGCGTTGTGGCGGGCGCTTGTGGTCCCAGCTACTTGGGAGGCTGAGGCAGGAGACTCGCTTGAGCCCAGGAGTTGGAGATTGCTCTGAGCAGTGAAGCCATGGCACTCTACCCAGCTTGAGGCTCTGTCTCAAAAAAAAAAAAAACAGTCAAGGACTCTATTCCATTCACAGTAGTGCCAAAGAAGATGAAATATTTGGGAGTTTACCTAACAAAGGGTATGAAAGATCTCTATAAAGAGAACTATGAGGCTCTAAGCAAAGAAATAGCTGAAGATGTTAACAAATGGAAAAACATACCATGCTCATAGTTGGGAAGAATCAACATTGTTAAAATGTCCATCCTACCCAAAGCAATATACAATTTTAATGCAATCCCTATCAAAGCTCCACTGTCATACTTTAAAGATCTTGAAAAAATAATACTTCATTTTATACGGAATCAGAAAAAACCTCAAATAGCCAAGACATTACTCAGAAATAAAAACAAAGCAAAAGGAATCACACTACCAGACCTCAGACTATACTATAAATCAATAGTAATCAAAACAGCATGGTACTGGCACAAAAACAGAGAGGTAGCTGTATGGAACAGAATAGGGAACCAAGAGATGAACCCAGCTACTTACACTTATTTGATCTTTGACAAGCCAATTAAAAACATTACATGGGGAAAAGATTCCCTAT
>CAUYQV010062503.1:0-55359 GCA_963574575.1 Galagoides demidoff
TTAAGAGGAGCCCTAATTTTGTAATGTGTATTTCATGGAAAGTCCCTAAAGTTGTTATTATTAATACTAATTTGTATCAATAAATTTTATAAATTTATTAATTTACAAAAACCCAAACCAAACAAAAACAAAAACAAAAAACTTGAATGGTGACTCTTTCTAGAGAATGAATAAGAAGGAGTCAGTTTTTCATGTTGTGCCCACTCAGAATTTATAAATCTTCATAATTATAATGCTTACATTTATTCCATTTTCAAGTACACATAAACTATAAATTTGACGTATTTAAAAAGAAGCATTCTGGAATTTCCACCTATGACATAATGGGGTCATATGTACTCTTTCCCCTATTCCTTCCAGTGAGTGCAACTAAAAGCCCCGGACATTATATATAAAATGAATATAGGAAGATTGTGAAAGGTGCAGAGAAGGTAGCAGAGCAGCTAGACCTCAGATCCTGAAAAACAACATAGTGGAAAATTCCCAGAGTTTTTTCCTCTTCCTCATATATCCCCAACTTGGAGAGCTAGAAGTTCTGAAACACAAACAGGCACAGAACTTTTTCTAAAAAAAGCCTGAAGAAAATCCTGCTCTATAGCCAAGAAAGGAAAGAGAAAGACTGAAAAGACAGAAAACTTCTAGACTTTATCAATGTGACCCAAGTCAAGCACTATGGAAAACCCCCCAGTCCCACCCCAACCCACATGCCAAAGCCAACAGGTTTTCCTCTTAAAGCTTTTCAGATCCTGTCTCCAAGGATCAGCTCTCCACCGCCTGTGATTCCCAAGTCAGGCACTTTCACATGTTGCTCTTCTTCCTTCTCTTCTTTTACTTAAAGTGGTGACTCTCTCAATCAACTTTTTGTCAATTCTTGTAGCTTTTTTCCCAATCCTGGCTCTACGATCATGGCTCAACACTAAAAATGTTTGTCTTCAAGGACTAGGAAAGTAATGTTTCTGCCAGTGTCAACCGATTCTGTCTTCTTGACTTTTCCTCATGTATCTAAATTGATTTATGTAACCAGGAAATTTCACAAGCTTTCACTCTTTCTAAAAGCCATACATTCCTCTGCTCAAGGTACCGGTTTTCTTGTTTACATTATTCTATAACATAGGGTAACTCATAGTTTTCCAATGTCCAATTGAATTCAAGTACCTTTCATCAGGTTCCACATCCAGATTATCCAAATGGACTTTAAATAAAGAGAGGAACTCATAGTACAGAAAGTTTTCTTTACATTTTAAGTGATCAGCCTAAGAAACAAAGACTTTGTATTTTAAGATAGTTTCATCTGAGGCTGTGGCTCAAGGAGTAGGGCACGGCCCCATATACTGGAAGTGGCAGGTTCAAACCCAGCCCCAGCCAAAAACTTTAAAAAAAAAAAAAACCAGATCATTTGAACTAGAATATAAATGTTTTGACACAATGACTAAGCAAATGACATGAAATCTATGTTAACCAGCTTGATGAAAGTATTTCAAATTGTATATGAAAACACTACACTCTACCCCATGTTTGCATTAATGTATACAGCTATCATTTAATAAAAAGAAAAAAGAAAAAAAAAGATAGTTTCTTGTGCTTTGTGCTATCTTTATCAGGTGTTTGACTAGTTGAGAAAATAAAGTTATCTCTAATATAGATCTAAGAGTTTTTTATCCTCTCATTATGCAACTTTGTGTTATTTAACACTGATTAAATAAATGATGATCACGTCTCATTGACATGTAATTCTGTTTAAGCCTTTTAATATCTTTACAAATTTCACCCAGATAAAATTCTAATTTGATTTTCATTCTTTTTAACAGAAAATTGACTTTGGGATTTTTCAGGTAAGCCCCTGAAAACCCTCAAAGATTATGTCTTCTATTAGGCTTATTTGATATGTTGGATTATATAAGAAACACTTACAAATAATAAAATGATACCAAATATTTTTTAAGCTGTATTTATATATATTACCGATGTGAATGTTTTAAAGATTATTTAAAATTTATAAAGCTTGATGGTCCTGGCATTATGCTATTAGTCATGACTCTAGTTATTATCTTAAAATGTTGTATACAGTAGAAGTAATTGAATTTCCTTGTCAATTGTTGAACTTTAATCAGATTTTTTTTCTAAATACAGAATCTAGATTTTTTTTTTAAGATACAGTATCTCTCTGTTGCCCTGGGTAGAGTGCTGTGCCATCATGGCTTATAGCAGCCTCAAACTCCTGGGCTCAAGTGATCCACTTGCCTCAGCTTCCAAGTAGCTGGGACTACAGGCACCCACCACAACGCTCAGCTAGTTTTTCTATTTTTAGTAGAGATGGGGTCTCATTCTTGCTCAGGCTGGTCTTAAGCTCCTGAGCTCAAGCAATCCACCTACATTGGCCTCCCAGAGAGCTAAGATTACAGGTATGAGCCATTTTAATCTGATTTTAACCATGGCTATTCTAAGTTTTCATCATCTACAGTGTTGATTCTCCTCTAATGGCATCTGAATCAGATTCACAAAAAAAGACTCTAAAAGAACTCCATATAGGTGTCTAATAACTTTGAGATCAGAGGGCTAAATAAAAATTTCTAAAACCCTAATTAAAAAACTAATAAGTTTTTAAAACTGATAATCAAGATCAAACAGAAAAATAATTAATTGCATAAGATTAAATAACTACAATAGTTTTTACTTCCCAGCGAAGTAAAACTACCTAGAAACTAAAGCCTGGCTCCAACAATGGTCCAAGTGATAAAAAAAAAAAAAAAAAGCAACAGAAATCCCACAACAAGATGAATAGAAATCCACCCTACTTGGCAATTCTTCAATGAATGTGAGTAGTTTGAATCCCCACTGAAGGAACACAAGCTAACTGATCGAATAAAAATATATAAGCCAAGTACTTGCTGTATTCAGAAAATGCACCTAACCCCCAAGGATATATCAAGACTCAGAGTGAAGGTTTGGTAAACAATATTTCATGCAAATGGAAACCAAAAGTGGAAGTTGCAATTCTCATCACAAATACCACTGAATTTCAAGCAACTAAAGTAAAGAAAGAAAAGGTGGTCATTATATACTGGCCAGGAGAACAATTCAATAAGAAGACATATCAACCCCAAATATTTATGCTCCCAACTTAGGTGTTCCCACATTTATAAAGTAAATTCTAATTGATCTACAGAAAATGTTAAACAACACAGTAATAGTCAGGGACGTTCAACCACCCACCGACAAAACTGGACAGATCCTCCAAGCATAAATTAAACACAGAAACTTTGGTCTCAAAAACAACTCTAGAACAAATGGACTTAATAGACATCTACAGAACATTTCACCCTAATTACCACTTCATATATATTCTTCTCATCAGTTCATGGGTCATTCTCCAAGATCAAGCATATCCTTAATCACAAAACAAGCATCAACAAATATTAAAACATAGACATTATACCATATATCTTTACTGACCACAATGGAATAAAAGTAGAAATCAATTTCAACTGAAACATTCATCCCCACACATCATGGAAACTAAATAACTTATTGTTGACCACCAGCTGGGTCAAGGAGAAGGTAAAGACAGAAATCAATAGAGTCCTTAAACAAAATGATAATGAGGCCAAAAGCTATCAAAACCTATAAGATACTGCAAAAACAGTCCTGAAAGGTAAACCCATTGCCTTCAATGCCTAGACCCAGAAATCAGAAAAAGCACAAATCAATAATCTAATGACTCATCTCAAGGAACTAGAAAAGGAGGAACAATCTAATTCTAAACTCAGCATACGAAAAGAAATAACCAAAATCAGATCAGAACTAAATGAAATCAAGAACAAAAGACCCGTTCAGAAGATTAATGAAGCAAAAGTTGGTTCTTTGAGGAGATAAATTGATAAGCTTTGGCCAGATTAATGAGAAACAAAAAAGTAAGATCTCTAATAAGCTCAATCAAAAATGAAAATGATAAATAACAAAACAAACCATAGAAATACAAGGTATTATCACTGAATGCTATAAAAATCTCTATGCTCACAAATTTGAAAATGTGGAGGAAATGGACAAATTAATGAAAATCACACTACCTCCCTAAACTCAACCAGGAAGAAATCAACCTCCTGAATAGACCAATATAAAGCACCAAAATTGAAACAATAGTGAAGAATCTTCTAATAAAATGAAGACTGAGACCAGACAGTATTTCGCCAAAATTCTACCAAACTTTCAAAGAAGAGCATGTAACTATATTGCAGAATCTATTTCACAATACTGAGAAGGAAGGGACTCTTCCACTTCCTTCTATGAAGCAAATATCATCTTGATACCAAAGCCAGGAAAGGACACATACACAAAAAAAGAAAATTATAGACCAATATCGTTAATTAATATAAATGTGAAAATACTCAATAAAATCTTAGCAAATAGAATTCAGCTGAACTTCAAAAAATAATAATTCATCATGACCAGGTGGGCTTTATCCCAGGGGTGCAGGCTGATTCAATATATGCAAATCTATAAACATAATCCACCACATAAACAGAAGTAAAAACAAAGACTATATGATACTCTTAATAGATGCAGAAAAAGCATTTGCCAAGTACATACTAGTATATACTATCAACATTATTTCACTGCTGATGTCAACTTATGTCCTTTTTTTGATCTTTTATTCAACCATTTAAAAATGTGAAAATGATTCTTAGCTCATGAGGCTACATAAACAGGTGGTAGACCAGATTTGCATGATGGACATAGTTTGCTGATTTTTGCTCTACTGGATAAAAATTTTGAAGTAAGGTTTGAAAATTGAGGGTATAGCAACTCAAAATTACCTATTCTAATAGTAATAACTAAAAATAATCACTGTTGTGAAAACACCAGACTGTACTCCAGAATTGCATTAATGTACGTAGTTATCATTTAATAAAAAAATAATAATAATCACTGTTCTCATTATCTGACAAAAGATGCAAAAGGTTATTAGAAACAGTACAATGATCATTGCTTTTAAAGGACTTGAGGGAATACCATAGGAATATAACTATGCAGAATATATTATATCTATACATGGACAAGACTCAATATAAAAATATCATAAATATTATTCTCACCATCTATATCAAGAATATGGACTACAAAGTGAACATTACTTCAATTTTAGTTGTGACAATATTCAGAGTGATAAACAATATGAATAAATAAAACATTTTCAATAACACATAGAACACTTTGGAAATGTGAAAATAATACATGTTCAATTTAGTCAATATTTTTCATTCCCCATGTCAAGATTTTTCAAAAGTATTTTTAATGTTGAATTCAGGAATATTTAAGTATTCTTACACTACTGAAATTACAACAGAACACAAATTTCATTTTGAAGTAACTCACTTTAAGGTTCCTGAGTGCTGAGTTTTTCAAATACTCTCATTCTCTAAAGCATAATTTTTCTTTCTGCATTTCACAGACACTTTGGTGTCCAAATGTTATCACTTGATTATGTTGCTCATTAGAATTTATGTAACAATTACTTCTCTGTGGCTGTGTCCGAAAGTTTTGCTCTGGTGTCTCATGAGGACTACATGCTAAGATATAACATTCCAAGATGAAAGGGGACAGTCCTCCCCAGAACCAAAATGGGGGCTCTCTGCTCCTTTGTAATATAATTTAATAACTTCAAATTACCAGTCTTTTACATTTCTCACAAACATTTTCTGTGTGTGTGCCATCTTGGAACTGGAACTAGTCTGGAGTGTATCATGCTCTGGGAGAAGTACCCATAGCTCCTCTTCATCCTTGATGCTAAGCCATGACCAAACTACTCCAGCTCAGTGGCTCAACATCCCCAAACCCAGCTGCAAGCAGGTGTTACACACTTCCCTACAGGAGCAAATGGAGATAAAGCCATTCCACTTATCCCCAACCTCCTCATGCCAGAGCTGACATGATAATCTGCCTTCTGAGAAAATATTTCCTTGGCTACTTAGAGAAATCACAACTCTCTGGTGTCTAAGTTGAAGCACTACCCTGCATTCCAGGAAATAGTAATTTGGCTGCCCCTGTCATGCACCCCAGTACCTAAGCTGAAGTGGTACCTTACATCCCAGAGAAATGACCACACATAACAGTCCTGCCCCCACAGGCCTGAGCTGAAGCAGCACATAGTCCTCTGGGGAATTGGAGCCCTGGCCAAGCTCAGCAGCTACATATGCATCCCAAGGCTGAGCTGACAAATAGAATATCAAACTAAAAATCTTGTGCACTACAAAGGAAATAACCAACAAGTATAAAAAGACAATCTATAGAATGGAAGAAATTATTTTTAAACTGTTCACCTGACAGAGGATTAGTATGCAGAATACACAAGGTAATCAAACATCCTGAAAGCAAAAAAAAAAAAGGTAATCTAATTTAAAAATGGACAAATGATATGAACAGACAATTCTCAAAAGAAGATATACAAATGGCCAATATACATATGAAAAAACTGTTCAACATGACTAATTATCAAAATGAAAACCCAAACCAAAATGGATGGCTATTATCAAAAAGAGGAAAAAAATGCAAATGCTGGCAAAGATACAGAGAAAAGGGAGGTCTTATATATTGTTGGTGGGAATTTAAACTAGTACAGCCACTATGGAGAAAAGCATAAAGGTTCCTCAAAAAACTAAAAATACAAGTATCATATGATTCACCAATCCCATTACCAGGCATTTATCCAAAGGCAGGAAGTCAGTATGTCAAAGAGACATCTACATCTCAATGTTTACTGCACCACTATTCACCCTATCCAACATATAGAATCAACCTCAGTGTTTTAAGAATTGATAAAGAAGATGTTGTATATATACACAGTGGAATATTACTCATTCATTAAAAAGAATCAAATCCTGTCACTTACAAAAACATGGATGGACCTCGAGGACATTATGTTAAGTGAAATAAGCCAAAAATAGAAAGTTAAACACTGCATGTTCTCACTCATATGTAAAAACTAAAATTAGCTGATTTCACACAAGTAAAAAGTAGAACAGAGGATACAAAAGCCTCAGAAGGAGAAAGGAGAGATAGGGAGAGGTTTCTTAAAATAATATAAAATTATAGCTAGATAGGAGGAATAAGTTCTAATGTTCTACATCACTATAGGATGACTATAGTTAGCAGTAATACATTATATGGTTTCAAATAAATAGGATATTGAATGTTCAAAACACAAAGAAATGATAAGTATTTGAGGTGGTAAATATGCTCATGACTCTTATCTAATCACTATATGTTACATTTTGATACATCACTGTGAACCCCAAAATATTCACAATTATTATATGTCAGTTAAAAATAAAACAAAATAATAATAAAGTAAAATAAATCCAGAAGCAAAAATTCTGAATTAGGTACAATAACAAGTAAGATTAGTTAAAATTTAATAGGCTAAGACCTACAATATAAGAATCAAACTCCAGAAAACTACCAAGGAATGACTTAAAATTTCATAAATAAAAAAATAATAAAAATTTTAAGAGACAGGTTATTTGAAATTATCCAATCAGAAGGGGAAAAAGGAAATAAGAATGACAAAGAATGAAAAATGTCTATAAGATTTATGGGACACCATTAAGTGAACAAATACTTGTATTATTTGCATTCCAGAATGAGAAGAGAATGGGAAAGGCATAGAAAATCTATTTACTAATATAATAGCTTTTAATTTTCTGCTAAGCATCAAGTAGGAAATGAAAGAAGTTAAAATTAAAAATAGCTAAAAACTTCCCCAGTCTGGGGAGAGATATGGACAGCCAGATCCAGGAAGCTCAAAATTCCCCAAAGATTCAACCCAAAAAGGTACTCCTTGAGTCTCAATGTTAGGTAAGATATTCTTTGTTTTCTCAAATTCTATAATAAAAGAGCAAATCTCATATTTTTTCATGTAAATCTCTGCCTATTATACATGTAACTAAATAATATGAAGAAATTTCTTGGCACATGTATCTGAATTCACAGGTAGAACAGGCTTCCAGGGAGTAAGAGAATGTAAACTTCATGAGGGCAGAAATCTGCAGTTTGGCACTTTTTTCACAATGTATCTTTACCACTGTCCTTTTTTTCTAGTTAGTAATGGGAGGATGTTGGAAAGGCAATCAAAATGCTCACTTACCTTGCTCATAGGATGTTCTGAGGATTAAAGAAAATAATGTATATGAGGTATTTAAGTACCTTCTATATAATGACCACTGTATAAATGTAATCTGTTATTTTTTGCTACTATCATCAAGTCTACAGCTATTACAGGAAGGGAAATAGGAAGTTAAGAAGATAGGCAAAGAGCTTATCTTTGCATTATTGGTAATCCATCTCCTCCCCTAACCTGGAAGTCCTTTGGAGGATAGGGCTACATCTTAGTCACTCTAGGAACCTGCACAATAAAGTTAATACTTAGTAGTAGTACAATGCACAATACTTAGTAATACGACACAACTTAATGAATTGAACATGAGAAGACCTAGGGGAGAAGTATTTAAATCAAAGGATACCTACTTATATTCACAGAAAAGCCTATAGCAAGGCATTCCTTATTCTGTGCTGATTGCTCTGGTTTAGCAGTAAATAGTACTGAGCATTATTTATTCTACAAGTAGACTTACAATGGGCAAGACATTATCTGTAGCTACTATGGAAAAAGATAGATACAGCTATGAATGTAGTACTTGAGTAGGTCAGGAAGTATAAGATAGTTCTCCAGCACTTACAACTCAAATGTAACAAGTGGTAAAAAAAAAAAAAAAAAAAAAAAAAATTCAATATGTTTACACACAAAATGCCATTACTAGTATATTACAAATCTGATGGGAAATAGAAGTATTCAGTGTCTTTCTCGCTCTTTTTTTATGGGGGGAGGGTGCTAAATAACTTATTTTAATAAATTCATCCTTAATACAAGCGTAAAATAAGATTCCTGTCACTTCAACTATAGTTAAACCCAAACTGCAAATATAATCAGTAATTAATAACTTGTTAATTTTTTAAAGTTTTTAACTATAAAAGTATCAAATATAATACAGAACTCTTAAATATTTACTTCTTTCTGTCACAGTATTAAAAATAAACTTCTTACTTATCAAAAGTTCCTCACTCTCAGGACTTTACCTAACAAATGCAATCAGTGTAATCTGGTTCTTTGTACCTTCAATGAATCCCCACCAATAAAAAAAATTTGTTTTAAAGATTACTTTATACCAATTATCTTAAAGATTCTATTCAAGGTTCCCTAGCTATAGACAACCTTACCTGACTCTCTTCCCCCACAAGGCACCTTGCAGTCCCATAGCGACCTGCTCAGACTGCTATCCTGTTACTCATCATGATGATTGCAATTATTAAACATTTTTTCTCTCATAATAAAAAGAGTTCCTCAATCTTTGTTTTAAAAAACAAATATAGGCTCTCTATACTTTCTATAATTTGTTTTTAAAAATTTAACTTTTAACTTAAATATCAAAAAATACAGGTAATTAGTTTTCATATAAAATAAGATTTTTCTTTTCTATCCTTTCACCTTGAGTCTGTATGAGTCCTTGTGGGTAAGAGATGTTTCCTGGAGACAACAGATACTTGGGTTGTATCTTTTCATCCATTCAGCCAGCCTAGTATCTTAAGTGGGGCATTCAATCATTCACATTAATTGTCAGAACTGATATGTGGGATGCTGTTCAGTTCATCCTGTTGGACAACTGATTTTTTTTCCTCTTGTGCTACTGTTTTATATGAGCTTAGTTTGGAGGTGGTTTGATGCTGGTTGGTGTCTGTTATGCTAATCCCTGTATAGGGCAGTTCTGAGTATTTCCTGCAGAGCAGGTCTCGTCTTGACTACTTTCCTCAGTGTTTGCTTATCTGGAAGAGTCTTCATTTCTCCATAATATGATAAACTTAAGTTTGCAGGATACAAAATTCTATGTTAATACTTGTTCTGTTTAAGAAGACTGAAAATGGTGCCCCAGCGCCTTCCAATCCTATGTCAGACAATGTCAGATAGAATGATTTTCCTGTTCTCCAATGTCAGAATACATCCGACATGTTTTTTTGGTTGTGTTTGTTTGCCTGCTCTACTGTTGGAGCCTACCTGATGCGTCTTCTCCTGTAGTAAGTACTCCAGCCAACTGATAATGCAGGTTGTATTCTTGCTGTTTCTCAGCAGGCCTTGTGTTTATATGTGAACAGGTCATCATGGGTTGTATTTTCATGGTTGTGCTTGTAGGAAAATGGCAGGGAGAAGGCACCTAAGTGACAATGATGTTGCAATGTGGATTTTTGAGGACAGTGAAGTCGGATGAGAATTAGTGATGAAAGTAAGCATCTCCTGTATGCATTGATATTAGTTCCAGTGAAGCTGAAGCTAGTGATGAAGGGTGACAATAATATGCAAGCTGTAACAATTAGCTGGAAGGCTTATCATGATGGCAATGATGATCTTATAAAGTTCCTGTCCCCATCACACAATAGGGATTCACCCTTGGTCAAAGTGCTCAGCCAAAAACTGAACTTGAGGATTTCCAGCTCTTTTTCTCAGATGATCTTATGGGTGAAATTATGACTGTGACAAATAGATCTATATATATATCTATATATATGTCTGCAGTGGGAAAAAGACAGAAGGTGACTCCACTAACAAATACTCAATGTGGAACTTGTGGGAGGATATTTTGTAAGAAAAAATGAAAACATCCTTTGGTGTAATACTCAACATAGCTCTGAATTTTAAGGTACAATTAGTTGACTATTTTACCAAAGATTGGCTAGACTGAACTGAAGGGTGCATGTGGAAGACTTGAGGGAGGAGTTATATCTTGATGGGCTTGCATTGCTAGTAATAATGATTTTCTAAGTTTGAAACTAATACTCAATTATTAATTGTTAGTAGGTTAGAAATATTATTAGGACTAGGGAACAAAGTCTAGACAAAGGGAGACAGTTATGAGAGTTTCGATTATAGCTCATTTCCAGGGCTCTGAGCACAAAGTGCGGGACCCTGTCACCTAATATTTTTGCAGCATAGCATGTTGTCTATCCCCCCTCCCCTCACGGCTGCAATGCAGCAACTGGCTGGAGGCTTTGAAGCCGCTTTCTGCCAAGGCAAGGCTGTGTGCTCTGAAGGAGTGGTTTGGGGGAGTTAAGAATGAGAATTCTTTAAACTTGGTTCAACTCAGGAAGACTGACTCCAGACCAGATAAGGAGAAGAAAGATCTCTTTTCTTCTGGCACCTTGATTGGGCCAGAGGAATCTATCTATTTGGACACAAGGTTGTCAGAGTATTAAAACATCACCTGTGTGGTGTGTGACTGTGGGTCAGCTAGGATTTGGTCCTTGAGTCGGCCTCTGATTGGCTTCCTTATCAAGACTTTTTTACATTAAGACCATTATACTTTGAAGCAGTAAAAAGCAACAAGTAAATCCATGCAATTAATGTAATCAGCTGTAGAGTCAGTCTAGTTAGTGGGAATGCAGGCACTGCAAGAACCATGACAGGATTGTTTGCCCTGCTTTCATGAGATTTATGACTGTAACACTGACGTATGAAATAAATACAGAGCTACCCTGATACTTGGGGCTGCATACTGGAAGCCTCACAAAGAAATGTGTGCCGCCTCCCGAGCCCCGCTGCTCTTAAAATTACCTCTTTGTCTGTGTCTATTTCTCTATATTAATATTCTATAACTCCTACTAAGAATTCTTTGGTCTCCTCCCAACATCAGGCCACTAGGAAGTAAACCCACTGCGTGTCATGGCTGCTCCGTGACATTGAACCCCATTCTTCAAAGATGTTTCCTCTCTTCTCCATTTTTTGCCAAATATTTTGGATGCTGCATCTAGTTCATCCTGTTGCAGCTCAAGGAACTGTACATATCCAAAAGAGCAAGGTGAAGAAGTTTACTGCATATATTAACAATAAATGCAAAAAGCTTTATGTACTGAGAAGAAATGTGGTTATAGAGGAGAGTATAGTAAGTTTCAAAGGAAGGATTCAATTCTAGGACTACAATCCAAAAAAGTCTACAAAGTGGTGCCTGTTAATTTTTTGCCTGTGTGATTTGCACATTCCCTATGTGGCAAGACAACAGAAAGTCTTATTTGTCCCGACTTGCTATTAGCATCTCAAATAGGGATTCATTTGGCACAAGTTTTGCAAACACATCCAAGTGGCTCAGGCTATCACATCTACACTGACAGGCTCTACACAAGCCCTCAACTTGCTTGGAAGTTGCATAAAATAAAAATGCATATAATAGGAACTGTTATGGCTTCTAGGAAGAATTTTCCAAGTTACCTGAAAAAGAAGAAACTTCAGGAATATATTATGAGCCTATCAGTGTGATATGAAAATGATGTGGCTCTCTTCCAGGACAAGAGGTTAGTGACAATGCTGAGTACATTCTCTGGCCCTCAAACATAGTGATCATTGGTTATAGGAAGAAACAGACTGTTCAATCTGAAAAACCCAATAGTTATTTTAGAATACACAAAGTTTATGAGAAAAGTGGATAAAGCTCATCAGTACTAGAGTGCTACAGACATACAAGGAGGTCCTGCAAGTGGTGGAAAAATTAATTCTTCTCCATGATGGAAACTTCGTTGGGAACCACAACATCCTTTACTCAGTAGATAAGAAGGAGAGTGGAGAAAAAGTGCAACCACACCTTTCTTATAGGAGAAATCTCTTCACTCAGCTTGTGAACAATGTAAGGAACAGAAATTCAAGAAAGAGGGGAAGACCATCATTTCTGATATTGAGGAAAGACCAAATGGGGAGAAGCATTTTACAATACAAAATGAAAACAAATCAAGAAAGGAATGCATGCTTTGCAGCAAAATAAATGAGAAAGGAAGAAGGAGAGAAACCACTTTCTACTGTGAGATATGCCAGAGGAAGCCTGAACTTCATCCTGGAGATTTCAAGAAGTATTTCTCTTAAAAATATATTATAAACAAAAGTAAAACACATTATTTTATGTAACCTAAAATAGATAATAAAATCATCAGGTGAATTCATATTTATGATTTTGTCTTTTAAAACTGTAGGATAATTACAAATAATCCACCAACCTGTTTCCCCAACCCTAAAATAAATAAGAGCTGGGGAGTATGTGGGTGGCAGAAAGATTGAATTAGAAAGGGTAATGTTTCGGTTGAGAAGTCTGCAGTTAGCCTGATGGGTTTTCCTTACTTGATGTTTTCACCTCCTTGGTGGCCAGGTGATTGCCTCTTTGCAATGAATCTGACAGGTGTTTGTTGAGCTTCTTGTGCCTGGATGTCTAAAGCTGTACCCATTAAAAGGAAGTTTTCCTCAATTATTCCCACTAACAGGTTTTCCAGCCCTTGTGCATTTTCTTCTTCACCCTCAGAGATTATCATTATATTTGGCTGTTTTGCATAATCCTATATTTCTTGCAGGCTTTGTTCATTCCTCTTAATTCTCTCTTCTTTATTTTTGACTGAGTTAATTCAAAAAAATTGTCTTCAAGGTCTAAGATTCTTTCTTGTTCCTGATCTAGTCTATTCTTAAAACTTTCCACTGTGTTTTGTATGTCCAAAAAAAAATTTCTAGAAGTTCTATTTGATTTTTTTAACGTTATTCTCTTCAGTGAATTTTTCATTCATTTACTGAATTGTTTTTCTGCTTTCTTTCGGTTAATTTTTCATTTTCTCTTGAATTTCATTGAGCTTCCTTACTATCCATATTTGGAATTCCTTATCTGCCATTTCAGTATTTTCATCTTAGTTGGTATCCATTGCTAAAGAGCTTGTGTTCCCTTTGGGGGATGTTCTTTAGCTCTGATTTTTTGTGCTTCTCCTCTGGGGCAGCTGTGACTTCTTATTTGGGGATTTTCTCCTGTTTAGATGGGGCTTCCCACACACGCTTGTAAAGGAGTGTCTGTTGCATATAAGGCCTTGACAATTAAGTTCACAAACTTGCCACTGTGCACCTACCTTGGTAGCACTGTACAAACAACTCAGGAAGGTTTCATAACCTTAGCATATTGGTGTCTCACTGGTATATTCATGTTGACATGTGGTGATTTCTTGCTGAGTGACATTTACTATAGTTGTTGCATGTTTTTGTGTGTCATGTGAGAATGTCACAGCCTGAATTAGAGCAACACACAAACATTCATAAATTTCTTATTAAACATGGCAAGAGTGGAAGTAAAATCAAGGACATGTTAGTCCAAGTTTATGGGATAATTCCATGAAGAAAATGGCAGTGTACAAATGTATTAAATGTTTTCTCTGAGGGAAAAGAAAGCATTACTGATGAAAAGAGGTCAGGGCAGTCAATAACAAGCAGCAATGATTAAAACATTGCAAAAATTCATTAAAGTGTGAATCAATATTAGAAGCATAGTAGATCAAGAGAACATTATTAGAGAAACAGGAAAATCTTAACTAAAAATCTAATTCAAGGCTCTTATGTCACAACAATACACCAGCTCACGTGACACTGTCTCTGAGGGAGTTTTTAACCAGTAAACAAATAACTGTATTGGATACCCTCCCTGCTCATCTGATATGACCTCCAATGACATTTTTCTTTACCCAAATATAAAGGAAATATTGAAATGAAGACATTTTGATGATATTCAGGACATCAGAGTAATCTGACAACAGCTTTCATGGCCATGCCAGAGGAAGAACTCCCAAATTGCTTTGAAGGGTGCACCAGCATCAGTGCACAGCTTCCCAGCAGCAGCACTTCAAAAGTGACCATAGTGATATTCAGCAAAGAGGTATGGAGCACTTTTTCTAGGATGAGTTCACAAACTTAATTGTCAGACTTTCTTATGTTAGACCCTTGGTTTTGCTTGAGGGTGCTATGATGCTGATTGAGATTCTGGATGGATGTCTGGGTTAAAAACATCATTAGTGTGGTGTTTTTCTTTTCAGTTTCTGATTGCTTGTAGGCTGTAGCAGTGGTGAACTATGAGTGTAGATATATTCCCTGTCTCTCTCTGATGAAGGATGGATTACTTTCAAATCCTTCCTCTTTCTTCAGCCCTCTGGTCTTCTTAACAGTACAAATTGTATTGCCAGTTTAATTTCAGAAATAGTAGGTGGCGCTTGTGGGTAAAAATCAACCACATCCTGTATGATGGAGTCAGTAAACACTGTAAAAGGCTGTGCTAATTGACCTGAAAGGTGGCACTTCCAAGAAGAAATAAGCCTCGATGTTGTTTGGGGACCTGTGACCAGCTCTGCCCACTAAGGAGAAGCACTCAAATGGCCCCGGTAGTGGGTAGGGCTCTGGAATTTCCAAGTGAGTCATGTAAACTAAAATATAACCATATGCAAACTAGCAAGAGAAATTCAACTAGAAAACTAAGAAAGTATCCAGTAGAAAGAAAGAAAACATAAGGGAATTTTAAAAATGCCTTTTTTTGAATGCCTTTTTTTGAATCGTTAAAATACCTACTACCAATGTATTCAGACAAACTAAGATTAGAAAGAATAACGTGGAAACAGCTGAGAATAATTTCTCCTACATTTAAAACAAATGTGTTTTTAGGATAGAGAAAAAAAATAAGCTAAGATATTCAAATGAAAATTACAAAACAAAACATGGGATAAATAATTCATTAAAAATTGCACTGTCAGCTCACCCATAGCACAGTGGTTACAGCACCGGCCACATACATGGAGGCTGGCGGGTTTGAACCCAGCCTGGGCCAGCTGAGCAACAATGACAACTGCAACAGAAAGGTTGCAGTTATTGGGGGGATCTCACCTAATGTGCATGATGTACATTTCAGAACTATAACTATTAAGAAATGAGTATAATTGTGATGGATGTGTTACTTGGTTCCATGTAAACATTTCACATTGTATATCGAAGCAGTACCCTGAACCCCATAAATGCATCAATGTACAAAGTTATGATTTAATAAAAAATATTTATTTATTAAAAAAAAAAAGAAAGGTTGCAGTTGTGCCAGGTTTTGTGGCAGACACCTGTAGTCCCAGCTGCTTGGGAGGCTGAGGCAAGAGAATCACGTTAAGCTCAAGAGTTTGAGGTTGCTATGAGCTGTGAGGCCATGGTACTCTACCTAGGGTGATATAGTGAGACTCTGTCACAAAAAAACAATAAAAAATAAAAATTGCAGCTTGATTTTCTTTTGAGGAAAAAAACAAGTAGTTTTTAAAACAAGGGCATGGGTGGTGCCTGGGACTCAAAGGAGTAAGACGCCAGCGCCATGTGCCAGAGGTGGCAGGTTCAAACCCAGCCCTGGCCAAAAAAAAAACTGAAAAAAAAATTAAACAAGGGCATGAGAAAGACTTCAGATTGATACTCATGCTGATTCTTGGTTCTCAATGAAAAGTACTGGTAGAAATAAAATTAAAATTTCAAGTATTTTCCATTTACTGTAGTCAAAAAGCATATTGTTCATATCTGAAATATAAACTAGAAATTTATTTTCATTTATAACATAATAGGACAAATTTACTTTTCTTAGTGTTCAAAATTAATAGAAATTATTTTCCATACCTAGTAATTATAATGATTAATGCAAAGTACAAATTTAGTTCTGTTGAACTAAAAAGCTCAAATAGATTCCAATAAAAATAAAAATGCCTAATCTTTTTTAAGTTTTAAATTTTTGTTATTTTGCAATAATAGGTTTACTTTTTCTAACATTTATAAAAATCTAGCTTTCTTCTATTTTGACATGAAACTATTCAAATGATCACAACAGAATCTTTTATATCAAATTCACATGATATGCTCCTAACACTCATAAACTAAAATCTACAAAGAGGTAAAGTCTATAAAGAGGTAGTCTTCCAGAAACAGAAAGAATCTTTTTTTATTGTTACCTTCATTCCTTATACATAACCTTTATTTCACATCATTTACATAGAAATATTACCACAATCTGACAGGTAGATAAGAAAAAACATTTTCTTTTTGCCTTCTAGTGCTCATCAACTAACTCTATCCAGTCTTCTTAGTATGCTTCTTTTTAACCTTATCTGAAGCATCATCAGCTTTGGAGAACAATGACCCGTTGCCATTGTAAGATGATTTGGCTTCACTTTTCTTTGTACATGATGAAAACTGATGTTGCCAGCCAAACAGCAGCTGACGCAATGTACCCTCAAAAAAAGCAAAAGGGAAGTCAACCAAATGAACAAAAAAAGAGCACCACCCCCGTCAAAACTGGGCAAAAGACATAAACAGAATCTTTTTTTGTGAATGGCCAATAAACACATGAAGAAATGTTGATTGTCTTTAATTAGCAGAGAAATGCAAATCAAAACCACTTTGAGCCGGGCATTGTGGCAGATGCCTGCAGTCCCAGCTACTTGGGAGGCTGAGGCAAGAGGATGACTTGAGCCCAAGAGCTTGAGGTTGCTGTAAGCTGTGACACCATAGCACTCTACCCAGGGTAATAGAGTGAGACTCTGTCTCAAAGAATAAAATAAAATAAAAACAACTTTAAGATATCACCTAATCCCAGTGAGAATGACCCACATCACAAGGTCCCAAAGCAACAACTGCTGGTATAGATGTGGAGAGAAGGGAACATCATGTACCGTTAGTGGGACTGCAAATTAGTATGGCCTTTATGGAAGAAGTATGGAACTAAAAGCAGACCTTCCCTTTGAGCCTGCAATTCCATTACTAGGTGCCTACCCAAAACATAAAAAGTCATTTTACCATAAGGGCACTTGCATTTGAATATTTACCGCAGCCAAATTCACACTTGCAACAATGTAGAAACAACGCAAACGCCCTTCAACACATGAATTGATTAATGAACAGTCGTATATGGAATCATGGGATACTATTCAGCCATCCAAAAGATGGAGATTCTGTATCTTATGTCACAACATGGATGGATTCGGAGAACACTCTCTTAAGTAGTGTATCGCATGATATATCACAGGAATGGAAAAACAAAAACAAAAAAGAAAGTAAGAAAGAAAGAAAAACAAACATCACATATCCTCACTGCTAACTTGAAACTAGTAGAGTAATAACTACTAGCTCACTCAATTAAATTAAAGAAGGGGGAGGTGCGGGAGAGGGTTCAGCAAGTTCCCACCCAAAAGGAAAAATGCACAGGTGTGCGGCACACATCCCGGGTGAAGGAAATAGCTGCAACTGGGACTTCACCTGACAAACGCAAACAATGTAACCCAATCGCGTGTATCCTCATATTATTCTGAAATTTAAAATACATTAAATAAGTGCATGAGTTAAAAGACCAAAATTATCAAAATGAATTCAAAATAAGGCCCAGTTTTTAAAAAGCAGCAAAAGTCATAAAAGTCTGGATAGTCATCATGGTTATCTTTGTGGCCGCAATAAAGATGGAATAAAGGAGCATAAGATTATGCTTTGATACTGCCAGATGCTTGGTGTGCTGGAAAGCAAAGATAACTGACCCCAGCAGAGTTTCCTCAAAAAGGTAGGACATCTTTGGCTATTTATGACCTTCTAGTTTTCAATCTCCTTTCACCAACCTCTCAAAATTTGTGATAATGGTATCACCTGCACCATTCTCCAAGTTTTTGGTCACCTCCTGCATTCCTGTATCCAGGAATTGAACAGATAAAATGAATAGCCCTTCCTAAAAATAAAAATGAATAGCCCTGGGAAACTAAGTCATACAGGCAAAAATATATGATGTACCAGACTGAAGATGCCAGTAACATATTCGCGTGGTTTGTAAGAAACCTCAATGGAGGCTCTGGATGCAGTGTACAGGATCAGATTTACCTACCAAGCAGTGGAGTATAGTAGTAAGACCCGACTGAAATAGGATTCTTTTGTCCCACTGCTCCCACATGATGCTTTAGAGCCATCACAGACACTTGATAGTGGGTGATGTCAACACAGGTGCACACGGATGCTCAGGAGAAGGCTAGAGCCAGCTCCTCCCACGGACAGCCCCTGACGACTTACCATGGTGGCCAGTGCAGCTGCAGCAGTATGCTGTGTCTTTAGGATTGGTTTTAAAAGACATTTCTGAAGCTGCAGGGAAGCGCCATAAGTCTACTTCAAGTTTCTTGCCGCTTTTAGAGATCTCTAAATCTAATTAATCAACATGAAAATCGTGCTCACGTTCTGCTACAAAAAGCTTATGGATGTCGTTTTACAAACTTTCCTCTCTAGGAAATAAGAGATATGCCAAAATATATGTTGAGGAGAGAAGTTCCACTTTGTTACTCATTACATATGCATTAGAGGCTTCCTGAAAGCATTTGCTCTAGCAGGGTAGGCAGAAGGACATGCAAGCTGAGACGTACCTCATGCCCATGAAATTGGTTTAAACGCACTGTCAGACAATCTTTGCTTTCAGAAAACAATCTATTTTAAAGAAAACAAAAACAGTGTCTCATAGGAAATAGAGGTAGCCTAATTATATAAGTAAGGAAAATGATAATTATTATAAATTATTCTCATTTAGGAAATTTCAGCTAATTTGCAATTTGAATAAGTGGTTTCAGAAAGGAGAAGCAGAAGTCTACCTTCAGAGATTTTGCTTACACATATAACCCAATCTTATCACCTAAAAATTTGGCAAGAAAGTTATAAGCAACTTTTTCGGTTTGCTGAATATGTTAATTTGTTGTCAGTCTGTATCTTATCATTAATAAGAGTATTTTGCTTATTTTCCAGTTGATATAGCAATATATGATGGCCCTTTTACCTATGATCATGCTAATTCCAACATTTATTTGGCATTATCTGAATACCATATGTTGTGGGGAAATGATTAAACAGTCCAATATTTGTGGCAAGTTCAGTATATCTGTTATTACCTATTTTAAAAGAAATAACACATTATTTCTGACTTTGAAATAAAAATCATAAATGTGCTAACATAATTTACAACTTCTATACTAGCGTTACATTTGACAACATAAAATTAGCAATGACATAACATCTACTTAAAATCTAGAGCAAATATCATACTAATGACAAGTCTTTAAAATAAATCCCATTGAAGCAAGAAACAAGATAGGATGTCCACAATAATTATTACTGCTCAATGTTATACTGAGAATTCAGCTAATATAAAAATATGATTAAAAGTACAGATATTGGAGAAAATTATTACTACTCAGTAATAAACTTGGTAGCTTTTTATAAAAATAATAGGTTCTCTCTACTAATAAAAACTAATTCAAAATATGATAAAAACTATGATAATGATGATGACAATGATTAGGAAAATACAACAATGATGATGGCTGACACTTCCAGTAAGCAAACTGTGACTGGCACTACATGAGATGCTTCTGAGTCTTCATGCAATCCACACACCAACACAATGAATTTGGTATTAGAGCATCCCCATCTTTCAAAAGAAGAAACAAGGTTTTTGAGATGTTAAGTAACAGAATGGAAGAAACATAGACTCCAACTTCAGTTCTGAAATTGAAGTTCACATGATTTTAACCATTTTGCATACTTCCCTTTTACCCCAGAAAGCTATGCCTTATTCTGAGAGTCTAAATTCCATGAGCTAATAGGATAACTGACAGTGAACTCAGAACTTAGCCTGTTTGTCCGTTACTGAGAAGAGAAAGCTCTGGAAACCCCAAACTCCCTTAGGACAGGCTTTACCAGCTGCATTCACCCTCTGTACATCTCTATTACCAGAGGCAGGTTTGGGTGCATCATTTGTACTCACCCCCTCCCTCCTATCAGAATACAGTGACCTTTTTAAAATTAAAACTGGAATAAATGATTAGAAACAAGACACTAAGCTAACTGTCAAAGAGAGTTCCAAATAGTTTAATATATATAGTCCCTTTCTCTGTGAGTTTATAATCCAGCAGTGATTTTATAGGGAAAAAAATTTGCAAACCCTTTTTAAAACAATTGGCAAGCTCTTTTTAAAATTTTTTTTAATTCCAGGATCTAGAAGGGGTACACATATTTCAGTTACATAATTTGCTTTTGTACGGTTAAGTCACAGTCACAAGGGTGTCCTTCATGCAACATGTGTGCATTGTACCAGTTGGGTGTGAATTAACTCAGCCCCTTCCCCCACCTACTTGCTTGATTCCCATTGACTTTTACTTCTGTGTGTGCACGTATGTACTGATCAGCTGCTTTCACTTTAGTATTGAGTACAATGGTGGTGTTTGTTTTTCCATTCTTCTGTTACTTCCCTTAGAAGAATGATCTCTAGTTCCATCCAGGTTGTTACAAAAGACATGAGATCATTTTCATGGCTGAGTAGTACTCCATGATATACATGTACCACATTTTATTAATCCACTCATGTACTGATGAGCACTTGGGTTGTTTCCACCTCTTCACAGGTGTGACTTGTGCTGCTATAAACATTCAAGCACAAGTGTCTTCTTTATAAAATGTCTTTTTTTTCCTTTCAATAAATACCTAGTAGTGGGATTGTTGGATCAAATGGAAGGTCCACTATGAGTTCTTTGAGTGCTTTCCATGGAGGCTGTACCAGTTTGCAGTGCCCCCAACAGCATATGAGTGTTCCTTTCTGCATCCACACCAGCAATTATTGTTTTGAGATTTTTTGATAAGAGCCAATCTCACTGGATTAGGTGATACCTCATTTGCATTTCCCTGATGATGTCAGCAAGCTCTTTTAATCCCATTTCTCATTGAGAATATTTTTCACACATGTAATGTCAGAGATTTTCTACACAGAGATGATGCTAAAAACTTTTTTTAAGATCTTATCTTTCCTTAAACTCCATAATCCAATACCTAACTATCTACTAAGTATATAAAATCAGCTTATCTAAAAATATGTCATTGACCCTACACTAACTGCCTCTTCTTCAGCTGAATTTACCTTTTAAATCTCTCTTGGATTCATCTACTTCCTTGCATCTCAACTTCTACATGGATACACGAGTGATTACCAGGAATGCTGCAACTTCCTTCTGATTAGTTGCTCTGTCTTCAGAATGACATTTTCAAAGAGAGAGATGGGTATCAATCAAGTGATCATATTAATAAATGTAATATTGTAATAACTATCAGTACTGTGAATAAAATGTGCAACTGCTATCAGAGAGAAGTTGTGTTCTGAAAAAGTCATAAAGAATAGAAGAGGAAACGGCCTTGCAAAATTCTAACAAATACCCCACTTATAAGCCTTTAGTGGTTCGCACTCATGTTTAAAAGTAATCTCAATCTAATAATCATTGCATTAGAAAGGCCTCAACTAATCTGCTAATAAAAAAAGGGAAAGAGCTGTCATTTCTTTATCAGACATGTTAAGGCTTTTGCTGATTTGGATATTTTTAAATACTCATGTTCTATGAGTAAAAGTCATTATAATGCTTAGTCATAAGTCCCATTTTACAGTGGAGCCAATGGAGATGCAAAAAGATGAGATGAACTGTCTAAAGTCGCATAGCTGTTAAAAAATGTAAAGACTAACCCAGAGAAAAGAAAACAATGAAACAGAGGATAAAGAAAGGACATGGTTGGGTTCTAGAAGATGACAAAACCAACCGAAACTCAAGACAGGAAGACAAATGAAATGCATGAACGTTGGCAATGTTCTACTTTTATTCATAAAGAAATTAGGGAATTAAGGGGAAATAAAACCTAATCTCTGTGCATTGCCAAGAAAAAGTGACATCTAGGTTCCTTCAATTTCACTGCTTCTGGACTACTAGGGCTAAGGAGAGTACCTATAATTAATGCAGCCACCAAGAAGCCACAACGCTCAGGGATGCAAAGGCTTCCTTATAAGTAGAGGACAGATGGAAACAGTCCTGTCATTCAACAAGAAAGAAAAAGAACAAACCAGCTAGCAGATCTTTAACTACTGCTTGTGGCAATGAGCACAGTGTAGAGATAAGCAGCAGTAAAGTTTCAGTTTGATTTTGCCAAGGTTAGTTGGTCCCCTGATGTCCTAGGACTGTCCTCATTTTTCAACCTACTAGCAATGGTTTGTTGGTAGTTCCATCTATTATCACCACTTTCCAGATAAAGCATGTTAAGATACAGTGTAGGCCCACTTGACTTATTGATTCATGCACTATTACTTCTGTACCCCATTCCTATTTCTCTACCTCCCATATTTAAGCATTTATGTGAGATAAAGCACACACATAATCTTCTCTGAATATTTTCACATTATATATTACTGTTTTTTGTGTGTGTTAATATATATAAGTGCCATCATGACATATATTCCCTTGTTTCTGTGTCATATCTTATTCTTCCATCCATGCTCATTTGAATACACTTAATCCACTGTTTTTTACAGTGCCTACAGTGCTCATAAAGTTACTATGAGCATTAAATGAGAGAATAAAGTACTAACCACAGTATTTTGCACTTATCAAGTAAATAAATACTGATAATCATCATATTCCCCACCCAGTAAGAGGTTTCCAATTTCCCAGTAGATTCTGAATCATCGTATTGGAAAGTCAGTAGAGCTTACTGACTTTTCAGAAGGAAGAATTCTAAGACTTGACCATTTTTTAGTAGAATGAGACTCCTATAATGGGTAACTTTTGCCCCAGGTCTCCATTGAGTAGGTCAAAACTTTGTCAGATTTCCTTCTTATCCAATCCCCTTCCTCACCATTTCATCTTTCACAGGCACTATTCCCTCCCCCAATACACTTTCTGCATCCTGCACCCCTAATGCCATCTCAAACCCTGTCGCCAGGAAGATCCATTGACATGGTAAAGAAAGTATTAAATTAGTGCCTCTTGTTACCATGTGATCATTTGATTTTAGGAATTAAAAGGAAAATGTACTGCTGGGCTCTATAATGACTCCTGACATATGAATACCTGGGTTTTAAACCATTTATTGAGACAAATCTTAATTAACCATCTTAATTAACCAAAAACCACAGGGATCCTTAAAGCAACTGAGGAGCACTGGTCTATATAGTCTGTTTTGATATGTGATCCAGTGTCTTGTTGACTACTAAACTTTTATCCTTTACAAGCTTGGAAGTGTTCCTTTTGGCATCCTGTCAATATGCTATAATATTCTAAGTGTATGTATTGGCTATATTCACCATTAACTGGGTACTCTAAAAAATATATAAAGCCAGGCTCATTTTTCATAAATACTTGAAATCATAAGAGTATTTCATGATTTCTCCTCTCAGACTTGAGATCATAAAATTGGCAACTGACATTTGGAGGAATTAATAATACCCAGACTGCACTTAGTCTTTAGTTAACTAATGGAATTTCAGAGCAGAAAATGACCATATTTTAAAATAATAAGCCAAGAATTACAGAATTAAAAGAATCTTAGCTTAATATGATTCTCTTTGAAGATGAAGAAACTTGAAGGTCAGAGGATGGGTCAATATGTCAATGTAAATTGCTTTAATTTAACCTTCAGATTTTGTTTAAAATGGCAAGAATTTGGATGCATGTAATGTGTTACCACAAACTGTCATTTTATAGCATTCTTAATCTATAAACATAATGGAAACCAGAGTAAAGCAATGATTCTTAACCAGGAGTGATTTTACTTCCCATACATCTGACAACATCTAGAAACAGTTTTGCTTGTCACAATTGGGGGTGAGGGGGTGCTACTGGCATCTAGTGGAGAGAGGAGCTTGGGTGGCTGCTAAATATCCTACAACCAGACAACCCCCCTAAAACAAGGCATTATAGGGTCTTAAAATGTCAAAAACACCAAGATGGAAAAACCTGAACTAATGTTCTCATATGCAAAATTTTCAGTGTCCTGATTGTTTCATTGAAAGCAAAAGGAAAGGGAAATATTCTGCCCACAAACCCAAGGTGATTTTTTTTTTCTTATTGTACTAAATGACATCTCTCCCATTTCCTAAAAAAAAAGAAAGAAAGAAAAGAAAAGAAAAAGGAATCTAGAACACTGAACAAAAGAAATGGTTAGAATTCATGTATCTCTTAGATAGGGAGGTGGTGTGCTTAGGCATATTATTCAAATGTCTTATAAGATAGAAATGTAGGATGTTCACTAGAGATTACCCGACTTCTATAACAGTCATGGAGATTTATCATGGATTTTTTCCCAAGCATTCATACTTCTTCTGTTTTCTTGGTGAATTTTTTCAAGTTTGAGTATACACTACTTTTAAGCATCCATTGTTAATCTTAGTAGTCAATATACGACGCATGAATTGTTTTATTTTTCATCAAGATTAATCTTCACGAAGCATTCTAATCATTTTAAATAAAGCCGACGCTTAGCAAGGCACTTATTTCCTAGAAATCCCTTTTAAATGTGAATGTATGTGGTTATGACTATGACATGTTGAAAACATTGCACATTCAGGATAACTGAAATTTAAATTGGTCACACGAAAGCCGAGAACGTAGTATTCGGTTTAGATAGTATCCGTGCATAAACCAATGACTTAATTTTCTCACAGTAAAAGAACATGGTTAACCGGGCTTTATTTGATGGTCTACGTGCGCCCCCCACCGAACCGGAGAGGAATAACCTTGATTCTGTCTAAATTCACAGAGGTCCTAACACTCAATATCCGCCACTGCACGCGTGTCTTTCCAGCTCATCTGAAAAGCTGGCTGTAAATCATAAATGCTATTTGACTAAAATAAAAAGGCGCGTATGAATTGTGACCTGCGCGTTGTAAAATAACTGTGTTGTAAAGGATCAGACAACTACCACGTATTCTTAACATTAACAGCTGAGCTGTACTTAATGTTTTTGTTCTTTTTAGTCTCCCAGCTTTAATGACTGATACGCGACTCTGTATCAGAGAAAGCCAGTTATCCTTTCACTCAGATCACAATCGATCCTCGAAGTTTAAGTTCGCAAAAGCAATGGTAAATTGCCAGCAGACAAAAATAATTTCGATTAATTAAATGGGGATTACAGAGTTTAAGAGTAAAAAAGTTCCTTCAACTTCTGGCCTCGCACTCCTGATCTGGAGCCAGTTCAGAAAGATCCCTGGTTGCAGGTGTCAAGATCCTGGTCTGAAAAGCACCGGCGGCAGGACATCACCTACCTAAAGCACGTGTCTTTGCAACTCTACTAAAAGGCTGCCAAACCTGCCCCGCGCGCTGCCCTGTGTGCCTGCCGGTGTGTGAGCGCTCCGCTCGCGCGCACCTGGGTCTCCGTCTTGCGACGGCTGAGTCCCCGCCAAGGCTCTGGGCTGCAGGTGCCTCGGAGCACTGGATCTTACCTGGGCTCTGGCGAGGAGACAGTTGTCGACCATCAGCCACCCCCAGACCAGGAGCGACGCCCCCAGCCCGGCCATTCCCCGAACGGCTGAAGCGAGAAGCAGGGACCCTCCTCCCAAAGCCTGGAGAAGCTTCGAACTCGCCAACTTGGCTGATTCGAGGCAAACTTGTGGCCAGGAACGAGGCGCAGCTGGAGCGCCGGTGCCCAGGGTGGACAGCGGAGGGTGCGCGGGGTCTAGCCGCCGGCTCCACGCGCGTCTCGGAGCCCGGATCCTGCCGAGTCGCGGTCCCGGGTTGATCTTAGTCTTCTTCCGAGCGGCTCGCGTCCCGGGCTCGACTTGCAGCCTCGCGCTGCCAGCGGCAGGAAGAGGGGGCTCCCACACCCCGCGGTTCTGAGTGCGCCCCGCGCAGCCGCAGGGACGCCTGGCAGGTGCCGGCGCTCCCTTCTTGTAGTCACTTGGTCCCGCAGCCCAGGGGCCCGGGGTGGGGGAAGAGGGGCGACGGATCCGGAGGCGCTGCTGCCGCCACCCCCAACTCACAAGGTCTCTACTTCCTTCCTCTAAGTCCTGGGTTCAATCCTGTTTCTCTGGGGCGCCCTGGGACCTTGGGGAATAAAAACCAGAACTTCCCTCTTATCTTGACATAAGCTGACCATCAGCCAACCGGACACCAGACAAAGTGGTCAAAAGGTTCCGAGGCCAGGGCGATCATGAATCTGCGGTTGTTCACTTAACAGTCTAGGCAGCCCTCTAAAGTCCTCCGATTAATTTTCTCCTCAGCCAATAATTATGTTTGTGTGTATGTGTGTGTGTGAGAGAGAGAGAGAATACATTTTTATTTGGGGTCTTTTTTTGTATAGTATTGTGAATATTGAATACAGGCATTAAAGAAAGACAATTAATATTCTTTGACCCGTGGTGTGTGGGTGTGTAAACACCTTCCTTGGGGACAAAGCCTGTTCCTCTATTTCCTTTGGAGGCATAATTATCACGATGCCAGAGTCCTTGCTTTACAGACATTGAGTCTTCCAGGATCTGATACTGTTAGAATAAAATCATTCCTAAAGAGGAAGCACAGTTCCCTGGTCTCCTCTTGACAATGATCTGAGATTTCTCCCAAATCAGCTTTCATTTGCTGCTAAAATGAAAACTGAGTTTCTTTTAAAACGTATAGATTGTTGCTTGCTGGCCAGCTCTAAAACACTTCCGAGAGGTGACATAGTTCTATTTCTACACATCTGTAAACATCCGCTATTTTAATAACATGGTTTATATTATGTATATACACTCTGAACGACCTCCTGTATTTTTTTGAAATAGCAGGACCTAAATTATACAACATATACACAGGGCACGTGCCGGCAAAATTACCCCATGAAGTTTACTTTCCATTAATTCTACCACAGATTTAAAGTTTTTGTTGTTTGGCTTTGGGGTTGTTTGGAACTCGTTTTCAAAATAGAAGTCTTTATAGTCATGATTACCCCAAATCTTCACTTTGATTACATGATTTCGAATTGTTACCTCTTACATTACTATAGTCAATCAAGAAGGTAATGGTCATAATAGTGATAGATTACATTATTCAGTTACTCTTCTAAGGACGTAACATAAATTAATCTTTATACGAACTCCAAGAGATAAGCATTCTTGTTACCCGTATTGATAGATAAGGAAATAAACTTTTAAGTATTTACCCACAGCCCAGATACTCTGTCCTTATGGCACTCCTGATCATTTGTTCTCCTCTTTGTACAATGGTGTTATTACATTATTTTTATGTTCCTTAGGCATCACAAAACTAGAAACACTTTTCTACCCAGTTGTTCTTTTTATTTCTTTGCTCCACCTCCCCCAAATTGAGGCTGATTTATTCTCCATTATACCATGTGTTTTGAGCCAGGCGTCTTTCATGCTCCACGCTGGGAAATCTGGCAATGTGCGAAGACATTTTTCAAGTGTCACCCTGGAAGCTAATGGCATGTAGTGGGTAGTGCATGCTGCTAACCATCCTTCAATTCAGAGGCCAGATTCTGGGAACAGAGAGCTATCTGCTCTGAAATGTCAATAGTGCCACAGTTGAGAAACCCTGTATCACAACAAAGAGATGCCCAAGTGGTTTATTAACTAAACACTCAGTAAAATAAGATAGGCCTATGCACTGGAACTTACAATCAACTTCTATAAAACATACCCTTTTCAAGAGGTCCATTCACACAAACAGGTATAAATCAGGTTCCAGACTGAAAGTGTTCAAAGCCTGAAGATTAATTAAACAGTGATAAATTAAAAATGTTAAGTAAGGTAAAAAAAAATAATTGCACAAATTGCTGTAATATCAGTATTTTGTGGCTCTTGCCATAAAATACATAACTGCTTATGAAACAGGTAAATTTGGAAGAATTAGTCAACATTACTTACAAGCTGATAACTTTTTAAAAACAAATTTTTTGCAAAGTCGATGGAGTGATTTACTATGAAATCTCTTTGCAAATGATATCTTGTCAACCCTTAAGATCAATGAAAGGCAGGGAAAAGTCTGATCTTTCCAATTACAAACAAAAAATGAGATTTGACAATGAAAGGATTCATTCCTGATCAAATCACAAGCCCAACAAAATTGGTTATTTCTGGCAAAGTGGTCTGTTATTTTTTCTGTTGTTTATTTATTTGTTTGTTTTTTTCTTTTTAGGTCCACTATCTTCCTGACCAGTGGCACCAGAATCAGGGGGCATGCTTGTAAAATAGAATTTACCTGAATGAGCTGAACACTATAATGATTATCCTTGAACATGTATTTTAATGTAAATCATTGACTACTGTCTTAAAATAAATTTTTAAAAATGAATGTTTTCTTAAGACCATATGCTCAAATGTAAGCCTCATTTTGAATATTTATAAATTAATCCCATTATATATCTTGGCAAAGCATTTCCATACACCCTTGCCTTCACTGGTATTTATCAGTCTTGACAATTTAGCAAAGATGATGTGCCATTATTATTTAAATTTTAAATTTCACTTTATTAGTTAAGTTTACCTATTTCATATATTTATCGGCTGATTGAATTCCTTTTTAAATCTCTTGTTCTTGACTCTTAAGGGAAGAAATTAAGCAGTACACATTCTGAAACTGGATATCCTAGGTTTTAACTCTGCCTCTGCCATTTGCTAGCTGCTAAAAGAGGAAACATAACACATTTTCCTACAAAAAGAATTTGTTCTGGGTAAATTACACAAAGGCCTCTTTAGTCTTAATTATTGGGGAATAAGCGAGCCTCCTTGTCTTAGCTCCAGATGCTATAACAAAATACCATAAACTGTGTGGCTTAACCAACAAACATGTATTTCTCACAGTTCTGGAGGCTGGGAAGTCCAAGATCTAGGTACTGGCAGATTCGGCCTCTGGTGAGGGCCCATTTCTTCTTTAACTACTTCTGTCTTCTCCCATAACCATACATAGCAGAAGGGGGGAGGGATCTGTCTTAAGTTTCTTTGATCAGGGCACTACTACCTTCTATAAGGCAGAGCCTTCATGAGCAAATCACCTCCCAATGGCCCCACCTCCTAATATCATCACCTTGGCGTTGGAATTTCAGCACATGTATAGACAGAGACAGTACAAGCACTCAGTCCGTTGCACTTCCTCAAAAGTTTGTAGGAAAAATTAGATAGGGTACCAAACACGAAGTCCAAGGGAGGTGCTCAGTAAGTGTTAGCTAGTATAATTAGCATTATTGATGATGATGACGATGATAATGATGATGATTTGGGTTTTGTGACCCTTGTCTATAAAAGGGCAAAGGGCTATGGTGAGTTTGAATGCTCCTTATTTATGTAGAAAAGTACTCTCTATATTTAGAATATTAATTTTTTCTGACATAATTACCAAAATGTTTTTCAATTTTGTTGGCCCAATTTATGATATCTTGATGAGTACAAAAGTTTTTTTTTAATTTTTGTATCTCTAAACCAAATCATTCTTCTATCATTTATTCCTTACCTTTTATGCCAAGAAAGAAACTGCATACTAAAAATTAGAATACCTTTTCATCAAATCATTTTTCTAGTTCTTTTTCACTGCTTCATTATTTCACATTTTACATTTTAAAGTATCAATTTTTATGGAAATTTGACAATTTCACCAAGTACCTAACCGGTTGATACAGCATCAGTTGTTAAAGAGTACATCTTTTTAATGGGAAAGCCAGTTTGAAGGGAATTGGAGGATGGAAGTTTGCTAATGCCTCTAAAATCACAACTTCAGTTTTGTAGAAGGCGGATCTGCTAGAAGAGGCTTAGAAATCAAAGCAGGGTTTGCAGATGGTTTAATAGAGCATCTCTCCCTTTTACCTAGAGTGGAACCCCATTCATCAAACCCAGGTGTCAAAAAAAAGCCTTTCAAATAGTTGGCAATGTTTCCTGTGAGTGCCTGACTTTTAGATTTAGAGAGCAGTAAGAAATTAGGTCTGCAAAGCTCAGTCCTGAGGGCTTTCTGGCTGGAACTCAGGAAGTAGGCAGATAAAACAGGGAACAGCCTGGCCATTTAAATACAGGTATAGGTCAAGGTACCAGAAGGGAAAAGGTGCCCCCACAAGGTGATATCTTCTGTCTTGACTCCAAACTGACGTGCAGGGCCTCATATGCAAGCTGCTCACTCCCTGGTCAATATGAGAAAGTTGTTAATAAGAACAACAGCTTACCTCTCCAATTTGGTGTGAGCATTAAATAAGGTAATGAGAATGTCAAAGAAACTTCTATCAGCTGTACATACAGAATTGTACAAATGACAGTAAGCTGGATGTTTGCAGAAGACTTTCATTCAATTATAATCATTAGTATGCAAAGCCTATTATAAAAATACTCAACAATTAATTTGTAGCTTAAGGGAAAATAATGAAAAGGAAGCAATAGCAAATCTTAAAGTTTACCTACTGAGGATTAAAGGGAATAATTAATAAATGCAGACCCACCTCAGTCGAGGTAAAGTCTAAAGAAAATTAAGAAGCTGGACAATCATAGGCTTGCCACTATCCCATTGCCTCTCTCATAAATCTATAATCAGTGTGCTGCATTTGTGTCTCAAATAATTAGATGAGAACTTTATCTCTTGCAGCTAACAACCTCAACCCAAGCTTGTTCTCCCAAGACTTAATGTTCTCCTGCCCTCTGTTCTCTCTTTACATGCTCTATCTGTAGAGGTTTTAAAACTGGTCCCCCAAATCCTTTAACACATGCTTCCCATTGAGAGGGAAGTCTCTGTCTCCTCTCCATGGTTCTGGGCTCTATGACTTCTCGACGTATAGAATACAATGGAAGTGAACTCTAGCCTTAAGAAACTAGTACCTTCCAATCTAGGCTCTAGGACTCCCTTTCAATCTGGGAATTTAGTCACTCTGATGGGTGGAAGTCCAAGATGCCCACAGAGAAGCTAAACAGAGACCACTGAGGATCTCAAGTCTCAACACTAACTGATATTCCAGGCGACAACAGGTCCCAAGTAATTACAGTGCGGAGTAATAAGCCATGTGAACAAGTCATGTAAGAAGTGGATCCGCTAGCCCCAACTGAGGCCTCAGTAATGAGCCATCTGAACAAGCCATGTAGGAAGTGGATCCTCTAGCCCCAACTGAGTCACCTCAACTGACGCCAAGTGAGGCAGAAATGAACCCAGCCCAAATCACAGATTTCTGAGCTGAATAGATGGTTGTACTTACTTTGAGTCATTATGTTTGGGAGTAGCTTTTTATACAATAATAACTGAACATCATTCCACCATCAAATTCCTATGCCTGTGCTGTGAAGATTTCATCTAGCTGCTGACATGGGATATGAGAACAATCTGATTTCATTAACTGTTAGATCACTTGTGCCCAAATGCTAACTGGATCGATTATAAGGTTCTGCCCTATAACTCTGTCTTTCCAAAATCATGTGGTTTTCTCAGATTTGACACATTCTTCTATCAAGAATTTCCAAAACCTGTGATTCTTGTCTAGACCTGCTGTAAGATCATAAAATATCAGTATTGGGAAAATCTTTCACCTTCTTCCCAATATGTCAATCATCCTTACATATCTATAGCCATATTTCCTCAATAAAAACAATTCTAATGACAAAAATCTCCCTACCTCAAGACTTAGAGAGATTTACATGGAAAACATCTGATGGAATTAGGAAGTATCATGGCTACAATTGACTGGTTATAACAATAACTCATATTTTATAGTATTCTGCATTTTACAGATCCCTTTCATAAATCTGCTCTGTAAAATATTTGCATCAGCAAAATATCCTAATCCCCCAAACAGCCCTAAGAGATCAGTAAACTAAGCTTCCCAATTTAATGATGGCAGCCATTTAAAGGAGGAAACCACAACTCAGAAAGAAGCTAAGTGACTTGCGGAAGGACACACATCAGCAAGAGGAGACTTCGGCTTAGGTGTTGTGATTCTACATTTTCGCTTTTCCCACTATCTTACCTTGCCCCTACATAACATGCTTCAGCATTTGTATAGAACTGTACAGATGTACCAAGTGCATCCTCGGTTCATTCTCTCATTTCCTCCACAAAGATAACTTTCCAGTAGAATCATATTTTTTAAAAGAGATTCTTGTTAAACTAAAGGATAAGTCACATTTTGGGCAGTATGACATATCTGCGAATGATTTATGTTGAATCTTTTAGCACAGGGAGAATGTACAAAATAGGACTAAAAAGAGAAATTTAACCGAGCAAAGAAAAGTAATGACCCTTTAATTTCCAAAGGATTAGGAAAGAATATTGAAATTTTTGATGTAGTTATTTCTTTATCTCTTAAAAACGGGGGGGGGGGGCAAGAAGCCTTGCAAAAAAAATTAAGAATTTTTTTAACCTTTTTTTTTTCAGGTTAAGGTGAAGGGACAAACAACCAGCTCACGATATTTGAATTTGTTACATAGAGTTTGTCTTGTAGTTATGTCTTGCACTCAAAGGTGTCCATACATCCCTACATTTTGCTATGGTATTTTGTTAGCAATTATATTAGATACTTTCTAGATGCAAAATTCAGTGTAAGAAGTAAATATTAATAAAATCAAAGAAATAGAGAATATTGATTTTGCCCTAAAGAATTTATATGGCAAAGTAAAATATCAACATAGGCAAAATAATGTATTATAAAAATAGCTACAGGCTGTAGAGTGAAAAGCTGGTTAATTGGTTAATTTGGGGCTAATCATGCTTAAAGAAGGCTTCCAGGATGGTGGGAAGATTTTCAAAGCTTCTCATTTCATGTGTTTTGAATGGCATGAGCTCACCAAAAGCTGGGTATGGTATACAATGTGTGAAAACGGGAAGACACAGGCTGTTGGTAAAGAATGAAAGGGTGAGGAGAAGTGGCCGGAGTTCAGAGTTCCTCAGAGGCTGGCTAAAGTAAGGAATTTGGAAAGGCATGGTAGTCAATTACACACCACTGGAAAGTTGAGACAAAAATGTTTTTGTAGGAAAATGTGTTCTGCTTGCTCTTGTAGAACAGATGCAGTGGAGGGAAACAAGATAGCTGTGCAAGAGGACAGCTTGGAATGATGACCACTCCCAGGATCTCTGCTAGGCACCAGAGCTCGAAGAGAATGGCCATTCACTGTCCCCAGCGTGTCCCTGGTGCACTCACACAAAGGAAGAGCCTTGGAAACATACATGCAAGTTCTCTTAGCCCTGTAGGGGTAGGAGGGTTTCCAGAGGAAACATCAAGAATGGCTGTGTGTGACCAGATGGAGGACGTGGAAGAGGGCACTCCAGGCAGAGAAAAAATATATGCACAACAGCGGGTAGACGTGGGTGAGCATGATAGCTGAAAAGTATAAGGAGGAAAACACACAGGAAGGAACAGAGCAGAAACTTCAAAAGAAAGAAAATAAATTAACAGGACCTGGTCACTGCATGGCATTGGAAGGTAAAAGGGATGATGAAGCTAAAAAAACAAAATAAAATAAAACAAAGCACCTTTCTGCAAGTGCTGGGAAGCCCTGGTAGTAATGGGAAGGCAGGGAAGGGCATGGAGTTCACGGGGGACAGATGCGAATCTTAACTCTCCTGATACTGATTTCAGGTAACATTAGAATATACAGGGGGCAGGTTGGGGAGAACTTAGAAACTGAAGAGAATGTGAAATGGGAGAGGAGGGCTAAGATGAGGGCTGTAGACAGATTTAGGACTAGCCCAAATACAAGTGGAAAAGGAGACTGTGAAGAAACAAGCATGTGTGAGAATATGAATGATTTCCTCATAGAATTCGGACACACACATCCAGTATTTCCAAGCAAGGCATAATCCTACTGTCCACCTCCATTTGGACATTTGGCCCTTACTGACTCCCATTATCATGTCCAGTTAGTTTCAGTTCTGGAACTAACAATGAGGTCAACATATGCAAACATTGAGGTTTACTATGAGATTTGCTTGTATTTCCCACCCAAACAAACCTTTTTTTGCTTGTATAGAAAAGTGCAAAGGATATAAATACATTTGGTTGAATATTTGTTAAGATATCAAATACCTTTTTGTAAAAAAAAGTTTTAATTGAATTTAACATATAAAAATCATACTTCCAATAAAATATAAATAGGCTTTAGAAGTTAAATGAACAAACTATTCTTAGTTTGGAACTCTTTCTGAGCTAATTTGCAAACCATTTAGATGAAATTAAGAGTTTGTCTGATTTTTCCAAGACCAACATCATTTTCCTTAAAATAAATCAATGGGATCTGTATAAAAAGTTCTAGATAACATAACAATCCTGGTACCAAAAAAATATAAGTGTTTCTTAGTGATCTGAATAATGCTGCTATTTTTCCTAGGTTACCAAGTTAAACCAGACATTTCAGAAAGATGTCCAAATGAGAAATTCAAATACCTCTTGCTACTTCTAGAAATATAAGAATACTCTACCAAAAAGGATATCCTTTCATTACAGGTAGGCTCAAAGAGAAATACTGTTGAATAATTTAAGGACTGGGCAGATATTTTTGCTGGCTACTTCTTGAAACATAACAACATATTGCAAAAGAGAAAAAAAAATCGACTAAAGTCAGTTCTACCACTTACATTTTGCACATTAATATGTGGATTTAATATTTTATGTTGTTTTCAATAAGTACTCTACTATCCTCTGGACATATAACCACCAGCATAGTGCATTATGTGCATTTTAGTAAGCTATAAATAGCGGCATTATCTGCAAAACCAAATAGGTCAAAAAGCTAAAAGAAATATTAATAACTTGGACTTCAGGAAGAGTTTAATTTTCCAGGCGATTTAACTGGAGACCTATTGAAATAGCATTTTATTTTCTATAGCATTATTAATGAAGATTTTAAGGTCCCAAAGACAAGGTAAGTATTTATATCAGAATCAAGGGCCAAGGGAGATCAGCATGGAGGTTTGTAGCTCCACTCTATAGAAAAGATGACCAGCAGGTCTGCAAAGTTTTCTATCAGGGAGGAAAGAAAAACCTCAAGTAAATCTCTCTGGAAACATGCTGCACTTGAGTCCCCAAGACACCTTCAGGCTTGATAATCACTAGAAGGACTCAGGACTTAGAAGCTGTTATGCTCATGGCAGTATTCATTACAGTGAACGTACACAAATTAAATTCAGCATAGAGAAAAGGCACATGGGATAAAGTTCAGGAAAAACCATATGTAAGCTTCAAGCTGTAGTCGCCAAGTGAAATCACACAGATGCACTTAATTCTCCCAGCAGTGATGCGTGAAAAGTTGTGCAAGGTGTTGCCCCTACCAAGGAAGCTCACCTGAGCCTTGATGTCCAGAGTTTTTATCACCTGCTCCAGCCCCACCTCAACCCTGCTCCAAGCTAAAACAGGCATTTACCATAGATCACATTGTTAGCATAAACTTCCCCATCAAACTAGTACGGTATGGCCCAGGGGTTCAGGCACAGGTAAACATTCTTATCCAGCAGATTACACCAAGGACGTATAGTTCATCTCTCAGGAGCCAGCCCAGGGCAATCCTGAAAGATGGCCTTACTTGGGAATATGAAACCCAGACCTGCTGAGTTAACCCTTTCCTGCACATGCACGAATGACCAGATTTCCCAGTAAACATACTAATGGTATACTAGGAATGGAAAGACAATGTTTTTATTTAAACACAATTTAAAGATTTATGTATGATATTGCTTAGAGGAAACAGGGAGGGGGACTACACAGTTGATCAAGAGGGTATGAAGAAGAGATGTCCCATAACTGAAATCATTCCTTTGGTTTGAACAATGTCTCTGCATATATTGTTTAGAAAGAAACCTGTCTGCTAAATCTAAAACCAAAACTCATGCTCCAACATGAGAATAGTGTTATTTTGAAAAGCTGTGCTGAATGGTCTCAGGCTTCGCCAAGAAAAAATTGGTTTATTTGTGCCTGCTGTTTGCCTGATCCTTTGAATCTTCCATCAAGGTTGGTGCTGATTAAGAGCTAGAATTTAAGAGAATCTAATTTGATAATTGCAGCATTTGTGTTATCAAAGGAGACATCGGTAAATGAGATAACTCTTCTCTGCCTTAAGATTTAAATGGCACAAAAATCAAGATAGTAAAAGTAGAACCTCTGTAAGTTGATCTCCCAAGGGACTGTAACAACTGGTCAACATACAAGGTGGTCGATGTAAGGAACTAGGCCTGCTGTACTGATACGTACAATGGTGCATGTCCAGTCTAAGAACATTAGGTCAACTTAAGGAGGTGGCCAACTATGGAGGTTCTCTTGCATGATTCACAACTTTTGGAAAAAGAGAAATCTCTTTAAACAGTTTTAATAGTACAATGTAATTACATTCCTCAAACAACATTTACACAAAATGACTTTGTAAGTAATAATACAATACCCCTAAAGAAACTTTTCATTGTGAACACCAAAACGTGAATGTCTTTCTCATCTTTTTCAGGTTCTGTGTCAAAGGACCCATATCTAATTCATCCACTAAATCCCCACAGCTACTGGAAACAATTAGAACACTGACAATGGCTGCTTCAAAAAGTAGATACTTCCTCCCATCCATTTCCATAAACCCACAGGGAGTTTGTTGGTCTCCTTTTTACATGAAACACATGTTTCATTTCCATAGATATTCTTGCATCAAATTCTTGAAGGGACTAGGAGAATCCTAAGGAGTGTTGAGTGAGGCTGGACTCTCTCATCTGTCTATGTTGCCGTGTATAATGCACGACCATGTTTTTGACCCAAACTTTCAAGAAAAAAAAATCTGTCATTTTAATTGTTTAATTCAAATATCTGTTTGCTTATATTTATTTAGGTGCTTGTTTTCTATGCTATAAAGGAATTTTAGCATTTATTTTTTAACATAGTATGGTACAAGAAATGTTATGTAACAAAAAATTATAAAGCACAAGAACAGATACAGGTATAAGAAATGTTATGTACTAGTAACAAATAATGTTACCCATGTATAGGGCATATTCTTATTTTTCCCCAAAAAAATTTGGGGGGGAAGTATGCACTATACATAGCAAAATACAGTATACATTGAAAATTAGGTAAATATTTCACTAAAGATAATGAGCACATATCTGCTTTGAGACTTACTTCATTCTGAGAGAAAAAGAAACTAATATATTTGAATTAAATAGCTGCTCCAGCAAATTGTCTTTTCTATGATTTCTGCGGCTTAAAGAACATTGAGGATCAAAGGCCCGATGCATTTTCTATTATTTGATTTTATTTTTAAGCTAGATGAATAAATGGTTTTCTAGTACTATATCACATGTATATTATTAATATTCATTGGATAATAAACATTTGCTTTCAATAAATATCTTCTGTTATGTATTTGGAGACTTGGAAAAAGTAAATATCCTCTCAAAGACAGGACTAATAGTAATTTATTTGTCTTTCCCATAAACATGTGCCAGGTGCTTTTCAAGGTTGTAAAAATATATAGTAGTTTAAAGACAAGAGAAAACAGAAAAAATGCTTTTTCAAAGATCTCAAACTTTTGCTTATTAATGGTTTATAATAAAATATCAATATTTGGCACACTATGTTAAAGATAACTGAAGAGTCAGCTTAGCTATAATTCATTACTTCTTCTCCTGGGTCATTTATAACTGGAGATAGGAGAAAGGTACTGTTATTACATAACAGTAATACAAGTGTGTTCATTCTACACTTGACAACAATCTGCAAACGAACCTGAGATAAATTCCATTTACAGTGATTATAAATTGAGCTGCCATAAACTAGAAATCTAGTGAAATTGTCCTTATAATAAAAGGATTTTTTTTCTTCTGAATAAAATACCTAGTGGGTGTTGAAGGATCAAAAGGAAGGTCTATTTTGAGTTTTTTGAGGATTCTCCATATTTCTTTCCAAGGGGACTGTATTAGTTTGCAGTCCCACCCACAGTGTAGAAGTGTTCTCTTCTCTCCACATCCATACCAACATCTGCAGCTTTGGGATTTTGTGATGTGGGTCATTCTCACTGGGGTGAGGTGATACCTCAAGATGGCTCTGATTTGTAATTCTCTGATTATTAGGGATCAGTTGCTAAGATGTGGAATCAACCCAAGTGCCCATCAACCCATGAATGGTTTAATAAACTGTGGTATATGTATACCAAGGAATACTACTCAGCCATAAAAAGATGGAGACTTTACATCTTTTGTATTAACTTGGATCGAGTTGGAGAACATTCTCTTTAGTAAAGTATTACAAGAATGGAAAAGCAAGTTTCCAGTGTATACAATATGAAATGAAGCCAGGAGATAAACTAATACATGCTCACACAAAAGAAAAACTCAGTTTAATTCAAGTTGGGGAGAGAGAGAGGCAGGATGGGGGAGAGGGCAGGAGGGAGGGGAATGGGTCTGCTCCCACCTAATGGGCACAATGTAAGGGTGTATGGCACACCTCCTGGTTGAGGGGCACAACTACAACAGGGACCTTACCTAACAAACACAAACATTCTAACACCATCATTTGTACCCTATTAATCTAAAACAAAAAAATTCCATTTATAGCCTAGAAAGTAAAAGATGTGTTTAATTATCAGTCTTCCAGGGCTTCTGCTATTTTTTAGCATTTATGAGAGTTACTAAACTGCTATGATTTCTGCAAATATAACTGGCAGTAATCCACAATTTATTGAGTTAATTAAGCATAATAATTGTCAAGAGCTAACATAATGAGAAGGAAGAATTCTGATGAAATGCTGCATTACAGCACAGAGCTGTGCCGAGAAGTGTAGACAGCCTGTTTAGAGACTGCGTGTGTCTGTGTGTCGGTGTATTACTCTATAAAGTATGGCATATTCCTAACATTCAGAGTAATAGAAAATAAAGCCTTCAAAATGTAGTCTTTTTTAGTACCTTGAATGTATAATACTCTCTAATGCTTAAATTCAGATATGCTGAAAACATTTTCACAGTATGAACACCCTATTATTGCTAATTAGAATCTCTTGATGTTAAGAAGTAGACAAGATGTTAATGCTAAGGGGACTTTACTCCATTCGACGTATTCATGAAATGGTTGAACAAGCTTCCATTGCTATTTGTTTATTTACTGCAGTGACTTGGAATCATTGCTTTCATATTTTGTACTATGCTCTACAAGTCTGGGTTACAATATATTTGCTGTTTATATCCATGAGTGCTTACGGATTGCCTGAACCCTGGATTAGTATTCTCTCCCCTGGTGCAAGCTACTACCTACAAAATTGTCTTTGAATCTCCTGTGGGTGGAATTACAACATCAGGAGAAGCAGAAGTTCAGGGATATAGGCCATTGATTTGGTATGTCTCATATCCTAATTGTTTCACTGTAGTCTTTGACAATTTTTGTTCTAAAAATACATTTCTTTCCCCACTTCTTCTCTACCCTATAATGATTCTTATCTCAACATGTCTGTTTCAGGCAGAGAGGCTCATACCTGTAATCCTAGCACTCTAGAAGGGTGAGGAGGGTGGATTGCCTGAGCTCAGGAGTTCGAGAACAGCCTAAGCAAGCGAGAGCAAGAATTTATCTCTAAAAAAAAAAAGCTGGCACCTGTAGTCACGACTATTTGAGAAGCTGGGGCAAGAGGATTGCTTGAGCTCAAGAAGTTGAGGTTGCTGTGAGCTATAACACCACAGCACTCTACACAGAGCGACACAGTCAAATTGTGTCTCAAAAAAAAAAAAAAGATAAAGGATAATCATAATGATAATAGTGCAAATAATGATCCAGATCTCAAAAAACAGAGAATATGTAGTCAAAATGTTATCCTCCTGAATACATAAATTCAAAAAGCATAAAAAAGGGGAGAATTTTAAAACAAAGAAAACACAGACTATAAATTAACATTTAAACTTAAAAATCTGCTGATTGTTAATGATCTTTTGTATGTAGAATATAAATTCTTGAGATTTTACACCTCACTTATTACAAGCTGAATGCTTGTGACCCCTCCCCAGAACCCCTGACCCCCAATGTGATGGTATTTGGAGGTGCACCTTTCAGAGGTAATTAAGTCACAAGCACAGAGCCTTCTTCATGAGATCACTGCTCTTAGGAGAAGAGAACTCTCTCTCTCATTCTCTCTCCCTCCCTCCTTTCCTTCTCTCCTCCCGCTCCCCACAATGTGAGGATACAGCAAGAAATCTGTGATATTCAAACCATTAGGAATTACAAAAGAGGAAAAGGGCCCTCACCAAGAACCTAACCTCCATACCTTGATCTTGGCCTTGCCGGCCTCCAAAACCGTGGGAAACAAATGAGTGCTGCTTAAGTCATTCAGCCTATGATGTTTTATTATAATAGCCCAAACTATTATGATCAATAGAAAGTCTCACACACATACACACACACACACGTGCGCACATGCACACACACAAACAAATACACACAATTGATTGCAACGTGCCAGGTGTAGTGCTAAGAGCGTCACATACATTGACTAGTTTACACCTTACAGGTCAGTAAGGTGTTGACACAGATACAGCCCAGATGTTAATAAAACACAAATGCAATTCTACAGCTATACTGTGCCTACATCATTATCCACAGCCGTCTGTAAGATCATCTATGTGTCTACATAAAAATCCATTCATCACAAAACTAACGTGACAGATGTATACAAACATCAATGCAAATGATATGATTTTGTCTCCTCAGAGCTTCAAATGATGTCAGGAACGTGAGTATGAGGATGGGCTTAAGTCTTAATCTCATTTTCTGTATAATTAGGTGATGGGAACACTTTCTTGAGCCTTAAAGATTTGATGATTCACATATTTTCTGGATCTTTTTGTATCTAAAGAGACACAGGAAAATGTAGAGTGAGGAACAGTAGGTAGTCTAGCTGCTTAAAATAACCACCTACAGAATAAGGTAAGACCAATGCCCAGATTTCTGGGTCTCTGAGGCAGAAAAGGGGTGGACAATGTTTTAGTTGGGAAGGGTTGCTTTGTTTAATAAGAATCCGTCTTTAAAGTTTTTCCTCAGTGGGCCTAGTAGTAATTTGGGCATCATTGCTCTCTGACTTGGACTGTTTTTTTAGTCTTCCAAGTTTTATTCTATGTCTAGGTCTTCACAGGTCTTTTCCAGGAGTTGGGACTGGCCACATCAAAGCTGAAAGCCTGATTCCATTTTAAATCCAGAGTCCTCCAAATAAATTTGACATAAGAAAAAAAATAAATAAATAAATTTGGCACAGGCAATTTACTAGCAAAACATGGTTGAAAATTAGAAAATGGACTATGCAAAAAAGAGACCACAGCCCAGGGCAGAATTGTTGCTTTTCCCTGACTTGACTTTGCTCAAATACCTCTGAACCAGGTCGGGCTCTCTCCCAGATGAGCACAGATTCGTGCAGCAAAGCCTAGACATGGAACGGTGGGTCAAAGCTTAAGAGCCTTTTTTTTTTTTAGAACTTCTATTCTGTACATCAATTACCAGGAAAGGTGCATTGACTTGCAATCCTCCCCAGGAAATAAATTTACATAATAGTTTTCAAAGTATTAATTTGAGAGATAAAAAGGCTATCCCATTATTTTAATTTGCGTTTCTTTGAATATTAGTGAGGAAACTTTTTTTGATGTTGTTTATTAGCCACTTTTACTGCTTGCTTTTTAAATGACCAGTTCATGGTCTTTACTCAAAAGCCAGTTTAAAAATAATCCTAGCACATACAATTAAAGGATTCAGTTTCTTGGAACAGATCATTTCCTTGTATATTTTAAAGAAAGGTACCTCACAAATGTATTAACACTTGAAGAATAACAAGTACAAATAAAATTCATCTGTTTTTCTCTTAAAGCACAAGGCTTTTCTTTCTGTTCTAAGAAAGGAATGGTGGAAGGTAGAAGAGTATTTTCCAAACATTTGTGCTATTTTTGCTTATGCTTTTTTTATTCCAATTCCAAGCAATGAAACAGAATTCGTTTGTTATATATATGTAACACTAATCTCTCCTTTTAGAGTAACTGTATATTAGCTGGATGTTTAACTGTTTTATGGGACTACATAACTCTGTAGTTTAAATAGCAGTTCATCTGTCTAATAGAAAATTTCTCAAAAGAAAAATGTGCATTTTTAAAAAACTAGCATTTGACAGCAGCACTAAATTGATAGTCTTTTTTATACTAAATTGTTATTAAGGGAACCATAGCCGAGGTAATAGAATGGTAAGGTGTTTGGTGTTTACCCATTCTGCATACCCAGATCAGACTAAAAAAAGTTTTCATTATATTTCTCCCCAAATCTCCAGAACCTCTAGTCAACACTTTCCAAAAGTTCTCCATATAATGCCCCGCTCTTACTGATTGTTCTAACACAAATACTTGAGCTTTCTCAGATCCAATGCCTGAGCCTCCTCTTGATCTGAGATGCCCACCCTGCCTCATTCTGCCAGTCCAAACCCTCAAGGGCCTAGTGAATCCCCACCTGCAGGAGAAAGCTGTTCTAACCTGTCCTGAGCTGAACTTCCACTCAACTCAACCGCTATTGCCCTTGCTTTCCGCATCACACACACACAGTGGCCTGGTCACCCGCTCTCTTGTCTGAGTTTTGGGTATTTAGTTTGGGTATTTTTCACATAGATAATCTTCTCTTCCAAATTAAATATTAGTCAGAGCACTCGTTCCCTGTGCCTAGCTTCTACACCAAGAGTTTTAACTAGAGGAAAAAGCATCACCTTCTCTCCCACCTGCCTTCTCCATTTGCTGCCTCCAGACTGTTAACTTCATCACAGCAGAGAGATGCTCAGCACGGAGAGGTCTGAGTTGTCCAGAGCACACGGGTCCCCGCTGACGCTCACCGCAGCATTCGGATCATAGCTGAGTCTCAGCAGGGCAGTGACACTGAGAAGCATCCATGCCAGCCCTCACGCTCGTGCATTAGGCCTTAAGGTGAACTACTGCAATCAATATGAACCTCCTGCGTTATTTCAATAAAACACATTTCTAGATTATTTCCTGGGATGGTTTACAAGGCCGGAAGTTTTTCTTTGCTGTACAATACAGTCAGAATAAAAGAAACTTTAGACTATAGTAGGATTTGTTCCTGACTATTGTATGAGTTTCATAAGACTCTTCTTTAAACATTTAAGCATTTCCACCTTTTACAACAATTCTACCGGAAAACTTAAGGAATTCCTTAAGCGTCTCCTAAAGAGCCTTGGAGTTCCACTGGCAACGTTATTATTTCTCCTTGGCTGTGTATAACACTCCCCTATGTCTCTGCCTTATGGCTACATCTGAGCTGTTGAACAAAGATACCAGATGCACCTTTATTTCACATCCATGCCCTTTAACCAGTTTTTGCCCAAGATGTAAGAATCATTTGTTATGTGCTATACAAATAACAAAAGGATAATCTTCCTTACTTTAGATCCAAATATACTTAAAAAGAAAGAGAGAAAAATATTTAGCACCTTACAACCTCTCAATATTTCCCTTGGATTACTTTTGTCACTGATGAATTTCTAGATAACAAAACTGTTATTGAAAAAAGGCTTGGTATAGAAATTAAGGGGCTGAGTAGGCCTAGATCTGCCAATTAGGTTAAAACAGAAAGAGTGAACGGTTAGTGCATAGGTGAAATTCTTAGACAGAATACACTAATAATGATAAAAAATGGTTAAGGCAGATTCCCAAATCCCCCAAGGGGACAGTAATGGGAAGGCAAAGCAGGGAACCTAGCGGAGAATCAATGTTGAAGGGCCAGTTTTATCAACCAGGACACCTTAACAGCATGAAGCAAACCTCAGAGTAATAATGCCGGAATGTCCCTGGAATACCTTATGTTCTCCCTGACTCAGTTATTAGAGAAGAAACGGGCCCAACAGCAGATGAATGTAACTTTTTTTTTTTTTTTTTTTTTTGCAGTTTTTGGCCGGAGCTGGGTTTGAAACCACTACCTCCAGCATATGGGGCTGGTGCCCTACTCCTTTGAGCCACAGGCGCCGCTCTGGATGAATGTAACATCTTATTGGGAGGAGTAAGGAGGATCAGACTCAAGTGAGGTGTTATGGGGAAGCTCATATGAAACTTCTCAACTTGAGTTTCCTGTGTACCTGCTCCATTGACACCTTCCATGTATTACCTAGACCAGTCCTACAGATAGACTGGGAAGCTTTTATAATATTAGACTCTCTAATGTCATAGATAGATAGCATCAAGATAGCTCCTGTACTTCCTCTTTTCTAAAAAATAATCAAGTATGGTAGAAACATTTTGGAAAACAGTCTGATGGTTACTTTCTTTCTTTTTTTTTTCCTTTGAGACAGTCTCATTGTTACCCCGGGGTAGAGTGCTATGGCATCCTAGCTCACCAGCAACCTCAAACTCTTGGGCTCAAGCAATCCTCTTGCCTCAGCCTCCTAGGTAGATGGGACTACAGACACCTGCCTCAATTCCTGGTTAATTTTTTCTACTTTTGGTAGCAACTGGGTCTTACTCTTTTGTTCAGGCTGATCTTGAACTCCTGATCTCAAGTGATAGACCCGCCTCAGCCTCCCAGAGTGCTGGGATTACAGGTGTGAGCTGCTGCACCTAGCCAGTTTGATGGTTCCTTATCATTTTAAGCACACTCAGTAGTTAACATATGACATAGCAACTGCACTCCTGCCTATCTAGCCAAGGGAAGTGAAATCCTATTTTCACACAAAGACATATATATCAATGCCTATGGAAGTTTTATTCATAACAGCTGAAAACTAGAACACCCAAATATCCATAAATGTGTATGGACCAATGCTGGGCATACCCATGTGACGTAACCCTACTCAACAATAGCTCTTTGTGTGAGCTGTTGAGCAGAGACACCAGATATACTTTTATTTCCCATCTATTCATATCCAGGCTCTTTAGAAAATTCCTGCCCAGGGTCTAAGAATCAATCAATATATGCTTTGTAAATACATCTCGCTTGTAGTTGCAGTCTCCAGAATCTGGGCAGAGGACCAGCTCCAGTCCTGGCCTGTTGGGAACCAGGGCAGCACTGCAGGAGGTGAGCAAGGAAACCCCCTGAGCGCTGCCTCCAGTCAGATGGGCATAGCAGTAGATTCTCATAGGAGCATGGACCCTACTGCAAACTCTGCATGTGAGGGATCCGAGTTTGCGTGTGTTCCTTATGAGAATCTAATGCCTGATGATCTGAGGTAGACATGGAATGTACTTCAATTATCCTGAACCCCCCCCATCCCCCATCAAATATTGTCTTCCATGAAAACCAGTCTGTGGTGCCAAAAATGTTGGGGACCACTGATTCACATGACATTCTGCTTGTAAGACTCAAGTCCCTATGTTCTTGCTAGGATTAGGCTAGTTTCACCCAGGATAATCTCCTTTTGAATAACTCAGTCAACTGATTAGGGCAAGTCACTCAACAGGAGGGTTATTAATTGTACAAGGGTATGGGTTGTTGGGACTCATCTTAGAACTCTACCTGCCACAAATTACCACTATAAAAGGCTTCTACGGCCATATGGCACTATGAGATGGGATGGCATATTGATAAGTGTGACTTATTCAAAATTTAAGTGCAGAATAGTTATGTTATAAAAATTCTAAAACTTAATGAAAAATTATATTACTCTCAATTATGACAAGAGATGCTAATTATCAATAAATGTTTAAAATGGGAAATAATAAACCCTTGGAGATGTGTTTTATCTGATAACCTATAAGAGATACCTACAAGGTTCAAATAGTTTTTCAACTAGGTGGAATACATTTAGGGGAGGAAGGGAAAAATTCCAGGCACTGAAATAAGTTCTTTGCATATATTTTATTAATTTTCACAATAACCCCATGTGATAGACTTTATCAACTGTACTTCACAGATGAAGAGGTAAATAAATTCTGAAGGGATGAATAAATTTCCCCAAATCACAGAGCTGGTAAGTGGCAGCCCCCAAAATAAAGGTTTTTAAATGAGTAGCATAAATGAGAGGAAAGTGAGAAGAATAGATTACATGATTTATTGCTAAGAGTGCAAGACTCTGTGTCTGAAGATTTGGGTTTACTACCCAAAGAACTTGGATTAGTCCCTCAATTATTTTTAACTTCCATTTTCTTTAGTTGTGCAGGGATTCAAGAGGAAAAGGAGTGTCGTTTTTCTCACCAATGTGCAGAACCAATAAATATATATATATACACACACACATATATACATTACATATATATGTGTGTGTGTGTGTGTGTGTGTGTGTGTGTATAATGGTTTAGCAGATGGAGATCAGAATGTCACCTTTATTACTGACAAAGCCAATACTGCAGAGGGTGGCTCAGGTATTCCAACCAATACTCCTTGCCTGTTGAGTACAGGTCTTCAACACAGTTCACATAAGGAAAGGTCAGGGCTGTACAACAGACGGGCTCCATAGCACTGGGTGAAGGGAGCAGAAAGAGACCTACGTTTGTCGGCTTTTATTAGATGGGAAATAAGTGGCTGCATCTAACAATCAGGTAACTTGCTCCATTTCCAAGGAGAACAGTAAGATCAGGGCAAGAGGCCAGGGACATTTAGGAGAAGTCTTCATTCAAGTGAAAAAGGAATGATACGTTTGGCAGCAAGACCAGACCATGTATAATACATACAGAGATTCTTTATCGGATCTTATTTCCAATAAAATAGGAGGTACTTTTTCCCTCAATGATAAGGATAAAATTCCTGACAAGCATAACTCATAGGAGTTTTGTAACACCCAAGACAAGAAAAAAAAGGCATTACTAAATTGCAAATATTATTAAGGTCTCATGCTGTCAAAATTCACATACAAGCATCATGTAAATTTAAAGTCCTTTCACTTTGGGCTGCTTCCTCTGCTATGTAGCTTTCCTTGGCAAGTTCCCCTTCAATATGAGTTTCCATAAACTGTCATACAGAATAGAAACTTGTGAAGAAAAAAATGGATAGATTAAATAGGAACTAGCTAAGGAAAATTAAGTCTACTGAAGAGCTTCTAGGTGAAACTTGATACATGCTGTTCTTTGAATTCTCACGCTGTCCTGTAAATTAAGTATTGCAGAATTCCTTGGGTCATAGAGCTAGTGTAGATGAAATCGGGAAAACTGGTTTCAGATGATTCTGTGCCTCTGAATTTTTTTTGAAGCTGGAGACTCATGGATCAGGAATGTTTGGTGTGACACGCACTTACCTAGGGTCTCTTGAGGAGGAATTTATTTATTAAATTTATTAAAATCCAAATGTGTTGAAGTTTATTGCTTTGCCTTTTGACAACTGTCAATGCAGCAAATGTCCGTCCACTGAGTAGAAGGTAATTTTATTTTGTATTACTGCAGTTGATTACCTGCCGAAGAACACGGGCCAAAGTGATGATTAAATATTTTATTCACTCCAGGAAGCTTCCTTTGCTAATCAATAGAGAAGTAACTTTAACTCTGACCCCCAACTGTGTAGATGTACAGTTACCCTGATTCTTCCTTTGTGCCTCACAATACACAAGAAATTCTCCCCATTTTTTATCTTTATATATAGTATTCTCCTGAACACTCCCAAAAAGCAGCTGGTGCCTCAATAAAACTGTTAAGTGACCATCTGGTGTCAATCGCGATGATGGTGGTATGAACTACAGGGTCACCTCTGCTGAGCCACTGCGGCATCTCGCCTTCCTCTCTACTGCCTGAGTCTGCTCAGCCTGCTATAACAAAAATACCACAGACTGGGGGAATTGAAAACGACAAAAACGGATTTCTCAGTCTGGAGGCTGGAAAGTCCAAGATTAAGTTGCTGATAGATTCAATACCTTGGCAATGGCCCGCTTCCTGGTTCCTAGACAGCTGTCTTCTGTGTTCTCAAGGGGTGAAAGGGCTCTGTGGGGTCCCTTTGATCAAGCCACTAATCTCACTAATGAGGACTCCACCTAATTACCTCCCCAAAGCCCCATTTCCTAATACTAGTATATTGGGGATTAAGATTTCAACCTATGAATTTTAAGGAAACTGCTGAAGGCAATCACCTATGAATCCTGCCTTAGATAGATGAAAGGGGCATGTTTTTATTAGAAGGGGAGGGAGTGGGAACACATAATGGGGGCAGATGGAAGAGGGACTGAAGTACTGCAGAGAATAGAGCCCACATATAAGAACAGATCCAAGCCGTGCACTCAGTATTATAAGATTAAGAAATGAAATGTGTCCTTGGGTGGAAGCTAGGTTTAATAGATGATTCAGATAAATGTTTTCTTTTCTTCTTATTACTTAATTACTTGTGTGGGATGGGGAACGAGTCCAAAATTAATAGCTTTGCAGGTATTCTCAAGAGATTGATTTATATATTGTAAATGATCAATCATGTGGTAACATGAAATATTAGCCTCACCAAAAAAACCTACTTTTACAAAAATATTTAATCTTCAATCAAGCAAATCTATCTTATGAAAATCACATATTTGCCAGGCCAGAGTTTATTTATATATATACAAAAACACACTAAAATCTAATAGCCGGCATCTTGATTTAAAAACAAACTATTCTTAAACAATATGAACAATAAAGTTCCTTGTTAAGCTTACCTGGTTGGTTTTCTTCATAATACTTTTTAAAGTGCTGGTTTACATTTTAAAAGCCTAAGATTTCAATCAATACTGTTGAACACTATATGAACCTTGGCAAAAATTCAATCATTACTGACTGGAAAACACAGAAACATTAGACTGAAAATTAACGGTATGGTAAATTGGCAGGCTCTTAGGAAATGGCAGTGAAACAAGGTTTGGCTCCATCAACAAATCAAACCTTTACCACATCTCTTACTATGATTTTATAACTGTTACTACTGTTCCTTGAGGCTAGGAGGGGTGTCTTTCAACTCTGCAACACCAGTATCTAGACAAAGGAACATGTTCAATGCATGTCTGGTTGACTAAATAAGTGAAGGTATTGCCTGGATTTAGTTGCTTTTAAAAATAAATGCCTTTTCAGTTCTAAACAGTAGTCAGCATTCATTTAGGCCAGTAGATTTCACAAGTGTGATAAACCAAAGATGACCTTCCCAGAAGCAACCAGAGAAGAGTAGAAGGCAGACTGCAGTGAGTGAGGACAGTTAGTAGAAGGCCCCAGGGGATGTGGCCTGTGCCTTCTATAACCGAAAGTTCTATTACCTAAAGACCAAGTATGGTTAAAGGCATGAGAAAATAAGGGCGACTTTGTAGAGAAAGAGCAGGGAGATGTAAGGGAAAAGAGGAGAGAACTGTAAATCTTGGCGAGGGAGGACCAGCAGAGAATTGTTAAAATCCATGAGAAAACTACCCAAAGCCAGGAAAAGAGCCACCAGAAATGGAAGTATATCCTCTTTTCACTTGCCTATCTGCTTCTAAATTTATAACAGATTATGCTTTGAATTTGGAGAGAGGGAAGGGATTTTCACAGTAAAAATGAAGGGCAAAAAGGACCCTCACTTGATTTCATTAAAATCAAAGTGTTTAAGGTGAGGCTATTCCTGTATACAGTATAGGCATTCATTTTTACCAACAGCCTTGAATCTATTATTTCAACAGTGGAATAGTGGATATATAAAGCAAATTTACAAATGTACAAATATATGTAAATCAAAGATATAATGCACTTCCAGTTTACTTGCTTTCAGATAAAAAGCTGTCAGTGCTACTTTCATATGAAAAAGAATTACATTTCTGAATAAAATATATTAAACTATTTGTAACTTAAATCTCCACATGACAACTACAAATTATGTGATGTCAAAAGGTTGTTCTCCAAGAATAATTTATAAGACATTAAGGATCAGGTAAAGATTTTGGGTACTGGGCTCCCGACTAGGCCCAACAGTCACTGTAGGGCTTCCTCTGCTCTGAAGAGCAAATTTAGAAATTTTGGGATCAAGAATTTTGGAGCCCTCTAGTGGCCACTGCTCACCACTGCAATCTCATTTTGGTCTATCTTGACCCCAGCATACTTTTGCAAATACATATCCCTTCCCCTAACATGAGCATGAACAGCTTTTACAGCACTTTGCTAAATGCTATATAAGAGAAGGCAATGTCCTAAAGATGAGTGTTAATCAAGTGAGACATTTCTTCCACCTTGACATACGTATTCTGGAAAATTTGAAATGTTTATCTTGCATTTGTGAAACCTTAGTGATAAACCAAAAACAAAAGTGAAGAAGCAAAAGTAACATCTTTCTCTGTTCTTATCATGTGAAAATCATATCACAACACACAGTGAAGCGGTGAAATTAATACTTTGCAACCTATGATGAATCAAGACGTCACCTCATCCAGTTCAAGTTCACCAAATCAATGAAACTTTGAGCATTTCCTAAAAGTTATGACAACCCTAACAAACACATGTTATACCTGACCTATGTAATCTCTGCAGGTATAATAACTTTAAAAACACTTTTTTTACCATAAATAGACCTAAAGCTTGGTCATGTTAGAAGGAAACTTTTCTTCTGCCAACTTAGGTTTAAGTGAGCCAGAGCTCATGAATTAATTGACCACAAATTAATAGGAGAAAAGTTTGCTTCCCATGCTTGAAGGGATATTCCATAAGAAGTTAATTCCCAAATAGCCAGGGTAAGAGTTTATATACCACCTGGGGCTTCAGTGGGAAAGTATGGTAAGTTCTAATAAAACTCACTGACACATTTTTTTAAACGTAACAGTTTGAAATATTAGTCACCCCTCTGTCTGGAAATTCCTTGGAGAGAATTTATGATAGAACTCTTGGACAGCTCTGCATTTAATCAGCTCTGCAGCTCATTTGTTCAAGTGTTTTCAGTTTAAAGTAATCTTTATGCCTTTCTGGTGGGTACTCGGTTCCGTCATTTCCCCCATTCAAAACTTCACATGAAGTTTCACAAAGAATTGGATTAGAAATTGAGAGGTAAGAGATCTTCAAAATGAAAGAACATAAATTAGAACAAAGAGAGAAATCTAAAGACATACATGTTCCATGCAGTCATTGAACCAGTGTCCCAATCCTTAGAACAGGTCAGTCCAATTTAATAGTTGTACCTCATTTATCTATTATAGAATGTTGACCTTTCCTTATAAATGATATAGACACTGTTTCATCTTGTGCCAACGATTACACAAACTCCTTCTTGTCAGGCCAGACAGCACATATATGACACAATTTTGAAGTACAACAAAGGTTAAACAGCTAACTTCTTTTTGTGTGTGTGTGTGTGTGTGTGTTGTTCTGTTTTAGAGATGGAACTCTTACTATGTTGACCACAAATTGAACTCCTGGGTTCAAGCAATCCTCCCACCTCCTCCTGCTAAGTTGTTGGAACTACAGGTGTGAGATACGCCATTTGGCTAAACTGCTAACTTCTGACTGGCATGCTTCCAAGGTCTTAGTATAGTGGTACCAGATCTTTGCACCACTACTTTGGAAATGCTTAGGGCTGTTCTTTACAAGTCTCCAGACTTGGAAAAGGTGTCCTTATGACTGAAAGAAACTTGGTGCTTCAGTACACAAGTGGATTTGTCTTATTAGGTGGGTCTCCGTGGCATTTCTCTGTGTATGAAGGAGGCCCAGTTTGTAATTTGGCTAGCATTCAAAGTGGGATACCTGGTGATGAGAAGCACTGGACATCCACTCCACATTGCCCTGACCATTTAAGTGAAAACTCTTTGTATACTTTATTGCCACATAAAAATGAGACCAGTGTTGTTTATGGACAAGGTCAAAGTGGAACCGGTGACCTACCAGAGTCTTTCAGGATCCTTGGCATCAGTTATGTTGGGATCTGCACATCTTCACTTCCAACATGCCTCTGTTAGGCTATAAAAGAAAAACAGTTTACAAAATACCTAGGAGAGAAACCCTTCAGTTTGTCCTTTCTAACTATAGAGATATGTTTTATTTCCTTACAAGGTCAGGCCAGAATTTTAGTCCATCCATCTGTAGTAATGGCTGCTGGGCTGAGCCATTCCATAGCTAACTCATTTTTGAAACAGGAATATTGTCCTGTAACTTAGCAGTCATTTGCACTGAAATAATTAGGTAGTTGTAGTTCAAGTAACATTGTCAGTGGAGGGTCACAAAGTGCCATCTGTGAAGTCAAACCATCGGGTCTGGTTGCCAATGGATTTATTTTCAATAGAGAGATATTTCCTTCTAATAGTCTTGCTTGAGAGCAGGGTGAACCCTGAATTTCCATGGAAGGCTCTCAGTACCAAATTAAATTGCCACGGAAGAAGACAGGGTGACTTTGTTTTCTTACTTATGGATACCATACCCGTTTATACATCCATTGTCCAGAAGAAGGCTACTAGGTATTTGCATTGGTGAGAACAAAAACTAAATGAGGCACTTCTGCATTATTGAGATGTTAACCTAACAAGCAAATAGACTGATTAGTTGGGGTGAGTAGGTTTGGAAAACTGGCACAAGCGGATGATGGGTTTGTGCTAGAATTGTCAAAAAAAATTAGTGAGGGTTAGTTGAAGTAAGACTCACTTCCTTCACTCACTTGACAGAAGACCATTGTGAAGATTAAAATAAGCAATCTCCAGGAATTCTGGGAAGATGGCCGACTGGTAGCAGCCCTTGTCAGAGGCTCCTGAGAAGAGGAAGAAAAACTGGACAGAATTAGACGCTATGAAGCCAAAGACAGGGAGCTGAGCCAAGAAAGAAGTTCGGCAAGCTTTAGCTCCATGGAAGAGCACTCAAGAAAACAAATTACAGGTACAAAGTGTATTGACTAGAGGATGGGAGACCCCTCCCCCAAGCAGGAGGCCTGCCGCAGGCTATCTGTGAATGAGCAGGGAACACAAGACTTCTCATTTTACCTTGCTGGAGAGAGTTGCTAAACTCCAGGTCTCTTTCACAAGGGAGGTCCCACTTAATGAACCTAGATACCACCCCGCCAGGCATAAAATTGAACAGATATTTTTCCCCAGAAGTCCAAACTCCCAGTCCACCCTTTCCCCCTCACATGGTGGTCTGAAGTTCTGACCCCTGCAGAGAATAGAGTGTTTGGTCTTGTCCTGAGAGACCTGGGCATAGTGTGTTCTGCCAACCCTCAGAATGTAATCTGTGACTAATGGGGAAAAAAGAAGGTGTGGGAAGAAAGGGACACTCGGCGGAAAGAGGAGCAGTCCCCTGGTTATGACTATGCCCAGCTGGCGGTAGTGTTGACTCTCAGTTCAGGCTGTGTCTGGTGGGAAAGGGTATAGAACCCCCAGCTCTGACAGCACTCACAGCAGGAGAGCAGTTGCGCCATGTGGACTGAGTTTGGCAGACAGGGCTGGTCCCTGGTGGGCCTGCGAAGAGAGGTTTGATGGGCATGGACTGCGACCTGAGAGCAAGAGCGTGGTCTCCTGATTCCAACAGAACCCTGGAGCAGTGGTTTACTGGGTGTGAACCAAGCCCTGAGGGCTAGGGTATGCTCCATTGCCTCCAGCGGGGCTGGTGAGCAGAGGCTTACCAGGTGAGGACTGAGACCTGTAGGTGGAATACAGTGCCCTGACTCTAACAGAGCATGCAAACAGAGGCTTGCCAGGCAGTGGACTGAGACTGGAAGGTAGGGCATGGTCCCCTGACTCCATCTGGTCTGGCAAGCTGAGCCTAGCTGTGTGTGGACTGAGATCCGAGAGCAGGCCTGGTGCCCTATCTCCAACAGAGCCTGCAAACAGAGGCTTGCCTGGCAGTGGACTGAGACTGGCAAAGGGGCGCATGGTCCCCTGACTCCACCTGGTCTAGCAAGCACTACTCCAGATCCTACACCAGAGGCTAGCTCTGTGTGGACTGAGACCCGTGGGCGGGGGTGTTGCCCCTGGCTCCAGCTGGGCCTGTGTGTGAGCAGAGAAGCAGACAATAGTATGGACTGAGTCTGGCAGGTGGGAGTGTGGATCCCTGGCTCCAATTGTGCTTTGAATCCCTTTGCTTTGAATTGTCCTTGAATCCCTCTCTGTTGAGCAGGATTTGCACTGCCAGAGACAATTTGGTTGGAACCCACATCTGGGGCTGCCCACTCAGGGACATTCTGAGGTTGACCTTTGAAGTTCTGTAGTGGAAAACAACTGAAAAGTGGGAGCTGGCTGCCATACCTGTTTGTATCTCTTCACAGTCGAGATTTAAATCTAATAGTATGCTTTCTTAGGGTAGGATAGAGGCTGGCTGATACCAAAACAGAGCTAGCCTGCACTACCTCACCAAGTAGGTCCTCAGAGTCTCCTGCCAAAACTCTGAAAGAGGCCTTTGTAAGGTTGTAGGAGATAAGCCACAATTACAAAGCCTAAAGCTTTGGTAAGAGGCTATCTCTACTACCTGGGAACCCCAATTCAATCTCACCCTACCAGTTCTAAGAACCAAACAGTGGAAAGTAAACATGGTGCAGATCCAACAGAAGAACTCTGGCAACATGAATGACCAGAGTAGATCAACCCCCCAGAAATGACAAAGGAGATACAACTGAAGAGGCCATGCCTAGACAAATGGCAGCAATGTCAGAAATCGAATTCAGAATATGGATCGCAAATAAGATAAATAGAATGGAAGAAAAAATGGAAATTGAATTCCAAAGAGTAGTTCTAAAGTTCTCTCAAGAAATTAATGAATTCAAAGCCAAAGTCACCAAAGATATGGACATAATGAGAAAAGAGATAGCAGAGCTCAAGGAAATGAAAAAGTTAGTTGAGGAGCTCCAAAATACAGTAGAATCCCTCAGTAATACAGTTAACCAGGCAGGAGAAAGGATCACTGAAACTG